>CM059222.1:2132500-2320000 GCA_030347435.1 Clarias fuscus | reverse complement strand
CCGCCCCAGACACACCCTGAACACGCCCACCTCATCTAATGTCTTCTTATTCCTCTATTTGCATCTTTCTCTCTCTGTCTCTCTGAGTCTATCGTTCTCTTCCTCCGGCTGAATCTCTCTTCTCTCTCTTACAGTCTCCTTCATTTCCTGTCTCTATCTTTTCATTTTCTCTCAAAAAAAGTGAGAAAGTGCATCTCTGCATCTTTCTGTCTATACGTATCTCTCCATTTATTTGTTTTTCTTTCTCTTTTTTAATATCTTCTCTCTCTCTCTCTCTCTCTCTCTCTCACTTCCTCCTTCATTATCTATCTTACTCTCTGTCTGTTTGTCTCTCTGTCTGCATGGATTTGCTTCTGTTTTTCCTCCATCTCCCTTCTCTCTCTCCCTCTCTCTCTCTCTCTCTCTCTCTCTCTCTCTCTCTGCGTGTCATTTTATTTTTATCTCTATGTCTGTCTGTCTTTTTTGTTATCTTTAACCCTTTGTGTCCCTATCTGTTTTTCTGTCTCTGTCTCTGACACACTGTGTCAGTCTTTCGGTCTGGTTTTCAGCCTCTATCTGTCTTTCTGCCTCTGTCTGTTCCTCTCTGTCTCTCTGTTGTCTTCTGTCTCTCTGTCTTACGCTCTGCAATTATCTCTTTCTCTCAGTCAGTCATTCTATTCTTTCTTTTTTTTTTGTCTCATTGTATTTCTATGTATTTTAAGTCTCTCTCTCTCTTCATGTCACTCTGAATCTCTTTTTATCAGTCTGTCCCTCTCTGTCTCTATCTGTCTTATCTTTTCATCTGTCTTTCACTGTCTATTGTTTCTGCCCCCCCGTCTGTATCTTTCCATCTCTCTCTCTCTCTCTCTCTCTCTCTCTCTCTCTCTCTCTCTCTCAACTGTCTTTCATTGTCCATCGTCCTATTCTGCTCATTTTATACTGTCTTTTTTTTTCTATTTATTTATTAATTTCTAGTTCTTTCACTCTTGTTTTCTTTTGATATAGTCATGTAAAACAAAAAATAACAAATAATAAAAATAACAAAACACTGCACACACACTGTACACACACAGACGGCACTGTACACAGACTGCACACACACACACTGTACACAGACTGCACACACACACACTGTACACACACAGACGGCACTGTACACAGACTGCACACACACACACTGTACACAGACTGCACACACACACACTGTACACAGGCTGTACACACACACACACTGTACACAGGCTGTACACACACTGAACACACACACACACTGCACACACTGCACATACCGTGCACACAACCTGTACACACACTGCACACACACACACACACACACACACACACACACATACACTGCACACACACTGCACACACACACACATTGTACACAGGCTGTACACACACACACACTGTACACACACAGACTGCACTGTACACAGACTGCACACACTGCACACACACTGAACACACACACACACACTGCACACACACAGACTGCACACACACAGACTGCACACACTGCACATACAGTGCACACAACCTGTACACACACTGCACACACACACACACACACACACACACTGTACACAGGCTGTACACACACACACACACACACACACACACTGTACACAGGCTGTACACACACACACACACTGTACACACACAGACGGCATTGTACACAGACTGCACACACACACACTGCACACACACACACACACTGTACACAGGCTGTACACACACACACTGTACACACACTGCACACACACACTGTACTCACACACTGTACTCACACTGCACACACACCGTACTCACACTGCACACACACCGTACTCACACTGCACACACACTGCACACACACACACACACACACACACACACACACACACACACACTGCACACACACTGAATACACACACTGCACACACACAAACTGCACACACACACACACACTGCACACACACTGCACACACACACACTGCACACACACTGAATACACACACTGCAGACACACAAACTGCACACACACCCACACACACACACCCACACACACACACACACACACACACACACACACGCGCACACAAACTTCATACACAAACACACACACACACACACACACACACACACACAAACACACACACACACACACACACACACACACACACACACACACACACACACACTGTAGCTGAGCTGTGTAGGTGTGTTTTATCAGAACTCTGTAACACTCAGTTTCCTGAAAGACCTTCAAACCTTTTAGCCGAATTTTATTCAAGAAAGGAAAATCTGATGTCTCTGCAGATGTGGCGCCAGATGTGCTTACGTCTTTTACCTTTCACATTTTTAAGTAGCGACAGAAAGAAAAGGAGTAAAAGCACATCTGGAAAAGTCGTTATACTTTCTCTCTCTCTCTCTCTCTGTCTCTCTCTGTCTCTCTCTCTCTCTCTCTCTCTCCCCTCCCCCTTGCTCTCGGGCTCTGCGGAGTTTTAGTGAGAGCTGCAGCGCTGTCCAAAGCGATGACCTCATCCAGAGTTGTTTTGAGAGCGATGTCATCCCTCACTTGCATTCCTTCTTTCAGTCCTCTGCAGGAACACAAATCTGCTCTCTCTCTCTCTCTCTCTCTCTATCTCTCTTTCCCTTTCCTCGCTCCATCCTTCATGCCTTTCTTTACTTCTTCCTTCATTTCTCCCTTCCATTCTTTCGTTCTTTCTTTCTTTTCCTTATCTACATGTTATTTTATGATTTTCTTCTTTCCTTTCTTCCATTCTTTCTTTCTGTCTTATTTTTGTATTTCCTTACTTTTCTTTGTTTACTTCTTTCTTTCATTTTCTTCACTTTCTCCTTTCCTTTCCTTTTTCTAGTCTTTTCTTTCTTCGTTGTTTTTTTTTCCTCCCTTTTTTTCTCCTGTCATCCTTTTTTTTCTTTCATTTACTTATTTCTTTCATTTCTTCCTCTCTTTCTTTATCTTTTTTTGTCTCTTCTTTCCTGCTTGTCGCGGTCACTGGCCCCGTAAGTGTACACTACACGCTGTAGCAGAAAGTTTCGGCTCAGCCTCGGACTCTCCGAGGAAACTTCACCGTAATCAATAACCTTGTGGATGAGGTTGATCGGCTTAGCCGAGCCGTTACTATAGTAACAGTCAGGAATTAGCATATGACTGTAACCCTGTGCCGGAGGTTGCAGCTGGAGATGTGGAAATGCAGAGATGCAGGACATGCGCTCCGAGCTGCGGGTCAGGGAAGGGAACAGCGTGTCTACATGTCTGCCGCGTGATGACACACCTGACGCAGTCTCACGTTTACACGTCCAGTAAGCACCAGCCCTGACACATTACAGGCCTTTATCCATGCTTCGCTGGCCTGTTTCTGTGTGTGTGTGTGTGTGTGTGTGTGTGTGTGTATATGCTGTCTCGCTCGGCTGGCCTTCCTCTCCTCTCATCCTCGTCCTGGGAGAGCGGGAGTCGTGTTTCCTGTCGAGTGCAGAAGACACACACCTGCAGCGTGAGAGAGTGAAGTGTGAAAGAGAGAAACATGTCAGATCAGTTACTCCCGCGCCGCACCGGGCCGTGACCTCACAACCGCGCTGCGCTCTGATTGGCTGTCTGGCCTCGGCGCTCCCGCCTTCTCTAACAGCAGCACTCATTAACTTCTATGAAGTAACGATAAGCGAGAAGAGCGTGTCTGCACCTCACCGTCCCCCTGATTCATTAGGCTGTCTCGTCTGCACTCGTCTTTCACTTCATTTTTTTTTTTTTTTTTTACTATATTCCTTGTTTCAGTTTTTTTCTTCTTTTTCTTTTGCATTTTTGTTTTCTCGTTAGTTTTTCCCCTTCCTTCCCTTTTTCTACTTCTTTATTTCTTCCTTTATTTCACGTTTTCTTTTTTTCTTTGTCCTCCCTTCCTTTCTTCCACCTTTTTATTCCATCCCTACTTTTTCTTTCTCTATCAGGTTCTTCTTCCTTCCATCTTTGATTCACTCTTTTTTTTCCCTTCCATTTCTTTCCTTTTTTTTCCCTTTCTGCTTGATCCTCTTTGTTTTTTTTTTTTTTGCTTCCCACATTCTTTCTTTATTTTGTTGTCTTTTTCTCTCTATCTTTCTTTGTGTTCATTCCTTCCTCTGGTCGTCTTTCCTTCGTCCTTTGTTTTTCTTTACCTTCTTATTCCCTCTCTCCCCCTCTCCTCCTCCCGTGCCCCGTGTGTGTTTGTGCGAGACAGGGTCGTGTTAATCACTCCGTCTCTCTTCTCTGTGACTCTTTTATTCCTTAATAGACGAGTGTTTTGATGCGAGGTACAGCGAGCGTGTGAAAGTGAGAGCCCCTCTCTCCCTCTCTCTCTCTCTCTCTCTCTCTCTCTCACGTTTGTTTATTTTCTCGTCTGAAGCGGTGAGTGTGTGCCAGCGGGGAGACGAGCGCTACGCAGATGGCATGCGGCAGCGAGTGTCAGCTGTTAGCGCGCTGCATCCTCGCGCAGTGTGTTTTAACTTGGCACTCGGCCCGGGATTGTGTGGAAACAGAGGAACGACAGAATATTCTTCCCGTTTAATTCGACTGAAGGAGCCGTTAGTAACTGTTTGTTACTCTCATTATGGAGAGGATGAAGTGTTGGTTTAACCCCTGCGAGACCCGCGTCTGCTCGTGCGGTTGTTCTGCTCACAGACGTGACGTCTTCCGGCTCACGTCCTGCTGCGGAGACGTCCAGTCTAACGTAAAGAAGGCATGTTCTCCTTCAGGATGAGCAGTGAGAGAGAGAGAGAGAGAGAGAGAGAGAGGACGGACCGTTAGAGCTGCTCCAACCTCAGCCGGATCTAACCGGTTCTGCTAAACCACAACTGGAACTAGAAAAGGATAAAAAAAGTACAATGTGTCATTTCTCAGAAAAGAAAAGGAAAAATGACAGGGAAAAAGAAAAGAAGTTCATTTCTCTACCTCCATTTTTCTCTCTACACCTCCATCTCCGTATTTTTTCTTTCTTTCTTTTATCTTCTTGTTCGTTTTCTACACCTCCATCTCTTTGTTGCCATGCCTGTTTCTCTTTCTACGCCTCCATGTCCCTTTTTTACGTCCATTTCTCTCTCCATTACCTCGTCTCCCTCTATAAACCTCCATCTCTCTTTCCATACCTCCGTCGCTCTCATTCTACATCCGTTTTTTCTCTCCATAACTCCATCTTTTCCTTTTTGTTCTCCGTCTCTCCCCTTTTTGCTCACTCACTCCTTCTTTCTTTCTGCACTTCCGTGTCTCTCTTGTCACGTTCATGTCTCTCGCTACACCTCCGTCTCTACTGCGTCTCTTTCTCAAAATTTCCACCTTTCTCTTCTTCCATCTGTGTCTCTTTCTATCCCTCCGTTTCTCCGTCTGCACCTCCGCCTCTTTCTTCTTCCGTCCGTTTTGATTTTTTATTTTTTTTACGCCTGTTTCCTTTTCCACGCCACACTACACACTTTCTCTCTTTCTACACCAGTTTTTTCTCTCTACACCTCCATCTCTCTTGCTGTACATCCTTTTTTCTCTATATACAGTAGCTCTCTCTCTCTCTCTCTCTCTCTCTCTATGCCTCCATGTCTTTCTTTTTACATCGTCTGTTCTCTCCATAACTCCTTTCCTTTTTTGTGTCCATTTCTCTTTATGCACATTTTCATCTGTCTTTCTAGACCTCCATCTTTCTCATTCTACATCCCTTTCTCACTTTTCACACCCACCTCTATTTTTCACACCTTCGTCTCTCTCTCTCTCTCTCTCTTTTATCTCTCTCTCTCTCTCTGCACTTCTGTCTTTGTCTTTACCACCGTCTATCTTTCTCTTCATCTCCGTCTGTCTCTCTTTGTCCCAGAAGAAGGTTCATCCGTCCTTTTCTGCTTTTCTTCCTTCTGTATTTATTTACAACCTTTCTTCCTGAGATATTTAGTGTAAAAGAAATAGATTTTTATTGAATCTCTCTTTAGCATGATATTTACTTTAAGAGAACAAAAAACATTGACCAATTACAGGGGTCACCATGAGCAGCCCCGCCCCGCCCCGCCCCGCCCCGCCCCGTCCCCTCCCCTCGGCCTTATCGCTGCTCTAATACAGAACATGCCTGTTTCCAGCTCTAATCTCATGCAGGCTGATGGTTAAAAACGAGGCTCCGCGCATTCGAGGCGTTCTAATTTGACCACCGCTGCTACGCTCTGTCACATTTACGCCCGATACTTTACCGCCGCGCTTCAGTGGATTACCTGCTGTCACTTCCTCCTGCCTCTGAGTGGGTGTCATTCTTTTCTTTTTTTTTCTCTTTAATATATATAACTTGTAATAATACACATTGCTGTCTTTCCCGAGGCTGTTCGTGTCTTAAAAGACTTACCCGAGCGATTCTTTACGTCTCTGTCTCCTTCTCCTCGCCTTAGCTCGCGGCGTTTGTGTTATTGATGTACGTATCGAGATCGGCAGGGTGTCGTCTTTCTTTCATATACATATATCTTGTTCCAGCCTTAATATGCGGCGCTGCTGATGGAGTAGCCCAGAGCACTTCCTGTGATGATAACACACACGCAGTTTGAAGATGTGTTCAAGACACTTCGCTTAGGTGCAAGTTTATTACACCAACGGAAACATGAACCTTCAGAGACACAATGCCGATGTATAAAATAGGTTTACAGAAATGCACAGAACGATTCCGCATTCGGAGATTACAGTGCACTGAACAGCAAGCTGGTTGTCCGCATCCTGCATCCTGATTATTTAGAAGGTGGTGTTTCATTATCTAGAACATCAGCGCTTTATATTCATAGTAACGCGCCCATCCTAATACTTTACTGTTTCTATAGTAATGTCTCGGTCACAGGAATCTGTAAAGCGATCCCTGTAAAGTTTCAGGAGCTTTGCAGATTCTTAGTGATGGCATTATTTATTTATTTATTTATTTATTTATTTAAAGTAAGGCTGCTCAACTGGTTTATGTATATTTCTCTTTCCACACGTCTACCTCTTTTTCTACACCTCCAGCTCTGTTTCTCTTTATGTCCATTTTTCTCTCCATCACTTTGTCTCTCTCTCTCTCTCTCTCTCTCTCTATATATATATATATATATATATATACCTCTATCTCTTTCTCTCCACACCTCCATCTCTCTCACTCAGCAGTAAGTGCATCTATAAACAGATAAATGGTACAACATGTTGTACTGCGATTGTTTAGACACCCTTAGTGATGGGGATGAAAACCTTTCAGGACTTTCCACGTCCTCACGTGTTCGTTATTGTCCTGCATCAGTACCATCCTGAGTGTTTGATTTCTCACTCTTAACAATTCGTTCACTGCGATGTTGAATGATATAAGAATGACACAATTTGAGGGAGAAATGCTATTTTGACAGGGATTTGTTATTGCCAATGCTGGACTTGAGGACAGCAGGACAGTAGAGGACGGGAAGTCTTTAAAGACTGGGCAAAGGGTGCCACGATGATTGCAGTCTTCTCTGAGATTTTAAAAATATCTCCAGGCGCTGCTGAGCCGAGCTGAGCTAAGCTTCTCCTCCTGTTTGATGAGGCAGTAGTAAGAAACATAAACATATGCGCATATTGTACACACACACACACACACACACACACACACAGAAAAAGGCTAACTCTGGAAATTCTCTCCAGCTAAGGCAGTATCTCAGAAACATAAAGCCCACACACACACATTTAAAGGCCATCACACACACTACACACAGGCATGAGGCCTGGCTCGGAGGGAGATAGGCACAGAGAGCTGGCCGTCAGTCAGCCGTGGAAGAAGAGGAGAGAACGGAAAGACAGAGGGAGAGAAAAAGAGAGAGAAGAAGAAGGCAGCCATGTCACTTTTTACCCACAGGCTTGCTTTTTTTTTTTTTTTTTTTTTTCACCATAACTCCCCTCACACGAACAGCACCAGCCATCAAACGCCAGTGCATGTGCTTGTGTGTGTGTTTGTGTGTGTGTGTGTGATCCACATATGTTTTCCATATAGAACAGAAGTCAGGAGCAGGTGGCTAGAAAGAGCCTTCCACTCGCAGGGCTCTTGAGACGGAGCCGAGGCTCCAAGGGGCATCACGGAGAGACAGGCTGAGCAACGAGGGCCTTATAATACTGAGCACATGACCCTTGGTGACTTTAAAGAGTCTCAGATTCTCTGAAATAACATTGTGCACATTTTAGGCCTGAATGAAGTCGTCCAGGTGCACACACTACTGAAATTGTGCAGTGCCTCTGGTGGTGGGTGCCATTACTTTGAAAAGCACTCCATTAGTTATCCTTTTGTGAAAAAAATATTACTGAGCAACAAGAAAATTTTGCTTTATTTCTAGGAATTTTTTTAATTTGTCTTTTGAGAAACCAAACAGTTCCACCTTATAACCTACAGGGTTCCTCGGGTTTGTCCATGTTAATTTTTCTCATGAACCTTTAAAAGACATCATGTACTGTAGAACCCTAAAACAAGAGGGCTTCCCTTGCAGAAAAGGTACCATTTTTGAAAGTGTGAGCATTTCAGTAGCTGAAGAACATTTAGGAAATCATACACCTTTTACGGGTTCTTCAAGAATCTGTGGCATAAAAAAGGTTCCACATAGCACCCTAAAGAGAGGTCTTTTTCGTGTTGTTTCTTTTACTTTCTGTCATGAATGAATAAAGGATTTGTGAAGAACCTGACCACTCAGAGCTTTCCGTTCAGGAAATTAGACCTGCTTAAAATCCTTAAACCATCTTCTAAAGGAACTTCTCAAGAACCTAAAGGGTTGGTCTTTTCACTTTTTTCTCAGGAAGGACCCATATTAGAAATATTCTATAAATAGCTTTGCCATTCAGAAAATTTTCAAAGAGAGAACCCTTTTAGTAAGCTGGAAACAGTAGTCATGTAACAAACTCCTGCGCTCTTCACAGGTTCCTCAGCATCCTAAAAAGGTTCTCTACTGTAGGCTTTCTCCCAATGGGTGACCCGTAACAGGATGAACTCTAGAACTTTCATATAAGGTTTCTTATAGAACCCAATTGTTGACCTGTAACAGGTTGAACTCTAGAACTTTCATCTAAGGTTTCTTATAGAACCCAATTGGTGACCCATAACAGGTTGAACTCTAGAACTTTCATCTAAGGTTTCTTATAGAACCCAATTGGTGACCCATAACAGGTTGAACTCTAGGACTTTCAGATAAGGTTTCTCATAGAACCCGTTTATACAGCTACAGTATTGCAGCAACCATTGCTATCTAAAGAGCACCTTTGCTCTTCACAGGTTCCTCAGGATTCAAAAAAGGTTCTCCACATAGTCCTGTTCGCTTTCTCTTAAAGGTGACCCTTAACAGGTTGAACTCTAAAACTTTCAGGAAAGATTTCTCATAGAACCAATTACTTGTATATTATTTCAAATTCTATATATATATATATATATATATATATATATATATTTTTTTTTTTTTTTTTTTTTTTTAATAAGAACAAAGTTGGTAACTACAAAGGCTTTATCTAACACCATAAAGTTGTTCAGAGAGAATCCTTGGAGGTTACAGGTGTAAACCTAGAACTTTAGGAAACCAAGAAGTCAGCATTTTTGTAGCATTCATAAAGTGAAATACATGCATTACAGTTGTTATCATAACTCCTCTCTCTTTCTTTGTCTCTCCATTTCTCAATCTATCCTTCTCCATCACAGCAGACAGACGACGCAGCACAGACAGACAGCCAGCAACAGACGCAGTCCTCCGAAAGCTCGGAAAACAAGACGCAGCCGAAGCGACTCCACGTCTCCAACATTCCCTTCAGGTTCAGAGATCCAGACCTCAGGCAAATGTTCGGCGTGAGTACCTGCTTTTCTTCCGCCCGCACTCTCACCACATCAGCTCGGGCGTTAGAGTACATCTGTTTACTACGCTCGAGGTCACGCTAGCTGATACGGGGGCTTATTCAGAATGTCACTCTAAAAATGTACCTGATATTCAGTGTTTGGTGCCTTTTGGCCTGAGATAAGCCACGGCCGCGACATACCTGTGCGCTTTCAGAATAATATTAGCAAAACATTCTGTTTCTCAAGTGGATTTTCTACACACATTTAGGAAAATTCATTACGTACTCAGGTTTGAGATTATAAAGGTAAAATGTTCTCAAATGTCCTGTGGCAAAATCGTCTGTTATTCATCGAGCTACGATATGATTAGAAAAGCGAATTTTCTAAACATTTACTAACAATGATCTTAGAAATCCTGTCAGGCCTGCTCTTGTTAACTATCTTGCTAGCATTAATATTGTACTGTATACTGTATATTATAGAAAAAATGGAAAAGTTGAAAAAAAAAAAAATCCTCTCAGGAATTCTGTCAGGTTAGCAGGCCTAGCAAATGAGTTAGCCTTAACTAGCTTGCAGTGGGATTGAAAATATGTGAATAAGCCTATCACTTAAAAATCCTCAGAAATGTCCAAAGATTGCTAGCTGCTAGTGGTGTAAATGGGGTTAGTTTGGTGTTCATGGTGAACATTTTGAAAGATTTGTCTCAGATTAGCACCTTTTAGCTAGCTGGTTTCTTAACGATGACAACTGTGAGAATTCATGAATGTCCTTACAGAAACCATGCCATGTTAGCTATCTTGGAAACACTGCGAGTAAAAATTTGTGAAATAGGCTGTTAACTTTACAAATAAAATAAAAACTGGAAAAATCCTGTCACATCTTTGCTAGCTGGTTAAATATGAATGCTAACCAGCTAGCAAAACAAGAATTATGTATATTATATCAAATCACCTCAGGAATCCTGTCAGATTAGGTTAATGTTGCTAGCTGGTTAGTGTTGGTGGGGAATATTAGGAGTAATGTTATTATCATAAAATCCTCTCAGAATGCGGCCAAGCTATCAGGTCCAAGCTATACTTATACTTATATGCGAGTGTTATACATGAAATTGTGTGATTGTGAAATAAATAAATAAAACTACAAAATTCAGGCGTGAAAGCCAATGAAAAATTCTCTCAGGTTAGCTGATCTTAGCTAGCTGGCTAGCATTAATGTTTAAATAAAACATGTATGTTCATAAACATAAGTGATGGAAAAATGTATGATAGTTTGTGTTTTATATTTGTTTGTTTTTCTTTCAGCAATTTGGTAAAATCTTAGATGTTGAGATCATTTTTAATGAGAGGGGATCTAAGGTATGTATTAGAATCTGTTTCCTTTGCATGCTTTTTTTTATGAATAATAATCAATAATAATGATAATAATAATAATAATAATCTGATACTATATAAAGTGCAGTGTTGATAATATACTTGTTTTATTTATGAAAAATGAGATCATGATTGCAATTTAATTCAGTGTTTTTCTTTATTTTAATGCACAAGCTATTTCTGGAGAAAAGTTTTTTTTGCTAACTGTACAGTACATGCAACAAGCTGCTGTAGATCTGCTGTTAACTCCCTGCACAAGCCCAGATATACACTGGCCACTCACATTAGAATAGCTGTATACAGTGAATGTACAGTAACAGACATAAGACTTTTTTAAATTAAGAGGCTTAGCATCGTATGAAATGCATAGTTTAAATTTAACACGGTCTCACGGCGGCAATTTTGTCAGAATTAATATGTGAAAACGTGACGTGTGGTTGGGGATAAACGATGTGATTGACATTATGAATCCATCAATAGAAAAAGGAGGGAAAAAACCCCAAAGCTTAAGGGCGGGGCTAATGTGTGCACCTTATTGGACAACTTCATTGAAATGAAACTGAATTCATTCCAGCTTTCATTTATAGATAGTTACGTACTGTATTATAGTCATAACTGTAGACCATGACAGACAGTTAGTTATAACTAAAGATACTGTACAGGTTTACAACAGTCATAACTATTAAAGTGTTTCCATGATAATGATACACAGTGTCAAAATGGATTTATGCGATAGCTGGCACTTTCTTAACTAACAGTAGTTGCTAATGCTTCAGTTCTTTAAATTTAGCTGAGATTTTTTCTTAAGTCTAACTTCAATTTTGAGCGGTGAAAATGTTGACGTAGTCTTAAAATGGAAAATCTTATGATACGAGTTTGTCAAATGAAAATTTATGTATGTTTGCCATCAAAGAAGCCTTGACAGTCATCACGTTACTATGCTATTTCTATGGCGACGCACATGACATGAGAAAAGGGGCGGGGTTAGGCACATTCACTGTTTCTAATTCCTCGCTATTTGCCGTGAGATTGTGATTAAATACTGTAATTTGTTGTTTAAGTCTTAACGCACATGCCTCAATGAAATCCTGAAAATTTTATAATGCTTTAGTCTAGGTTACTGTTATAGCTATAGTGACATTAGATAATGTTTGATTGTTTTTTGTTTTGTTTTGTTTTTTTTCTTTTTCTTTTTTTTTTTTTTCATTGTTTTTTTTTTTAGTGGTTCTAACTGAACTGGTAAATTATTGTTCACGCCTTTGGCTTAATGGTTGCCCGTCTTGATGCTTGCATGGCGCAGGGGCAAATAAAAAGGAGCAGGGAGGTCTGTAAAAGCAGCAGCAGCAGTAATGTGTAAAAGAATGGCAGCGAGGTAGAGCTCAAGGGTTTTGTTTTTATTACTCTTTACCGTTTGTTTGGTTGGTCCTCGCGATCGTTTTTTCTGACTGAATTAATGATGTGCATGTTGTTCTCCCCCCTCTCCCACCTGCATGCAGGGTTTTGGTTTCGTAACTTTCGAAAGTAGTGCTGATGCGGACAGGGCGAGGGAGAAATTACACGGCACGGTGGTAGAAGGCCGTAAAATAGAGGTGCATGTAACAAATATTTCCCTTCTCGAAAAACAGTACTCTATATTTTTTATCTTTGTTTTTTGTTGTTTGTTTGTTTTTGTTTTTTGTTTTTGTTTCTTTCTATGTTGCTTTTATCAGTGTTTCTCTGTGTCTGCTTTACTCTCATTTAATACGTCGATTCCTCTTTTACATGTGTGTGTGACACCCCTCTTTCCTCTTCCTCACCCCAAAACCCTGATCCTCACCCTCCCCACACACACACACACACACACACACACACACAGAAACACACACACACACAGAAACACAAACACACACACACACACACACACACACAAAAACATACCTGTTTGGTTTCGCTTCACTCATTGAACTCTGACAGTTGTATCGCTTCAATATCCGTCTTCTCTAATGTCTCCAATTTTTCTTTAAGTTGCCGTCCGCTTGGTTTTTACCTCATTTCGTTTTTATCCAACAAGCAAACGGGTGCAGTGTGTTGTTTCGTCGTTCCGCTTCCGTCCGATGAGATGGCGCGGCCGATCAGGGGATATGCCGCGGCTCCAAACGTAACCCGCCTGTATCCAGAAGGAGCCTTTAATTGGACCTTTTCCAATTTTTCGTCCTCGAAAAAAGAAACGGACAATAAAAATCCAATTTTTTTTTGAGAGAGAACTTGCATTATGCAACTGCGAGGAAGCAATGAGTCTCGCCACCACTGGTTTCCCACTCAACACTGTCTCCACTTCTTTCTTTCCTTATTTATTATTATTTTTTTATTTATTTTATTTTTTTTGTTTATGAGTTTCCAATGTGACGTGTTGTCGCATTTTAGTAAGACATTGCATATTTTGCTTCTCATCCCCTCCCCTCCCTTTCTTCTCCTACGGTAGCCCGTAGAGCCCTCACCAAACTCTCACTAGCCAATACACACACGCTGAAATCCGAATGGTAAGTGGAGAAATCCATCTGCCATCTCGCGCTGCAAACCACGTGATCTTTTTTTTTTTTTTTTTTTTTCCTTTTGTTTTTGACTTTATTATTACGTTCTCCTTGATACTGTTTTCTCTTGGTACACGTGGAACTTTATTAGATGCGTGACAGGCACTGATTGGCTTGGACTTGACTCGTTGCACATCTTACTCCGACTGTTAACTCCATTTATTGTGTTAACCAGTGCACCCTGTTTTTTAGCTGTCGTTCAATCTGGAATGCGTTTCTTTCTTGATTTTTTTTTTTTTCTTCTTCTTCTTTTCTTTCTCTTTTTTTCTTTATTTTTATTTGATTTGATATTCTTGCAATGAGACGGAAAAGGCTCTTGGCCCGAGTGTTTGAATGCTAAATGTTGCTTCCTTTCCAACAATTCCAACCTTACTCTAAAGTTTTCGTGTATGTTGCACAATGCCTCACTTGTTCGTTCCGTCTGTTTTCCTTTCGTTTCGTTCCTCTTTTCATTTTGAACTTACATCTTTCCTTTGTTTTTCCTTTAACCTCCTCCCTCTTTCCACTGCATGTACTTTCATGTGCGATAAGCATTTCGTTTGTTCAGTGCATTTTGTGTTTGTGTTTGTGTGTGTGTGTGTGTGTGTGTGTGCGTGTGGGTTTATTTGTTTTCTTATATTTTTTCATTTTCACATTTTCCTTTAAGATGGTCTTATGTTTTCGATGACGCATGCTGAAAATCTCTTCACGATGACACTGTTGTAAATGTTGATTTATTTTGCTTTGTATGTCCTTTTTCTTAGTATTGATGAATGAGATCTGTTTAAAGTCAACTCTTGCTTATGACAACTGTAATTATTCGGATTATGTTCATATTTATTTTAGCGTAATGCATGCGTACTGTTGACATATTTGAAGCCGCCCTGCCCTGCCATGTCTGTACTGACTTTACTCTCGCTGTGCTCAGGTGAACAATGCAACAGCACGAGTAATGACAAACAAAAAGACAGTCAACCCATATGCAAACGGTAAGAGTCCCCTACCGACTTTACACTCTTTTAAACACTGTGTCTGTGGGAGAAACACTGCACAAACACTCACTGTCGCTGTTCAAACACTGCTCCAGGACGAGTCAGTTAAATACTATTCAACAGTTAAAGTAGGATTTTTGTGATGTCACTATTTTTTATGTTGGTTTTTTTTTTTTTAATGAACTACGGTCATTAAACCTGATAAACAACAGCGATGAGCAGCATTCGTTTTTCCATTCTTTCTTTCCGTTTCTTTTACTTTTCCTGTCATCTCTCCTTTATCTATCTATCTATCTATCTATTCTTCTTTCTTTCTTCCTTTCTTTCTTTTCTTTCTTTTTCTTCCATCCTTTCTTTTTCTATCTATCTCTCTTATCTCTTTTCTTTTTTCCTTGATTCCTTTTCTTTCTTTCTTTCCTTTAGGTCTCTACCTTAATTTCTTTCTACCTTACTTGCTTCCTTCTTGCCCGCATTCCTTTTTTCTTATTATTACTTCCTTTCTTCCCTCTTTCTCTTCCTTTCTCACTCGCTTATTTCCTTCATCCCTCTTCTTATTTCTTCCTCTCGGCCTGTTTTATCCGCGGCCTCTCTCTATCATATTATTAAAAATAATAATAAAGTTCATTCTCTATGTTTAAAAAAGCAAATGAAAGGATCCCGAGAGCTCCGGTTTCCTGTAGGATTAATTAACGGCCAGTTCTGGTCTTCTGGCTTTAAGTTATCATGATTGAACGTCATCAGACAGATACAGATACGGCTGAAGTCTGACCTCTGTCCTGTCTCTCTCTGTCCAGGCTGGAAGTTGAATCCCGTGGTAGGCGCAGTCTACAGCCCAGAATTCTATGCAGGTGAGGATGTGTTTCACCAAGAAAAAGAAAAAAAAAAAAAAAAACAAGAGTAAAACTAAAAGCCACTTTAATATTAATGAATATAATGTAGCGGTTAGCACTGTGGCCTTCGAACCTCCAGCATCCAGGTTTGATTCCCACTTCTGGTCTGTGTGCATGGAATTTGCATGTTCTCCCCAGGCTTGCTGGGTTTCCAAACTGCCCGTTGTGTGTGCCTGTGTGCCCCGTCGTACATTGGCATCCCGTCCTGGCTGTACTTTGACTTGAGCACCATGTCATGGCCTCCTGAAACACTGTACAGGATGAGTGCAATGAAGAATGAGCAAGAGTGTATTGTGTATATAATCATTGTAATTATGGATAATCTCAGGAAACTGTTCAGAAAGACCTCATCTTGATTGGTTATGCTCCGGTTTTAAAACATTATTAAAACTTCAGCAGTATTAGGCCAGGGTTTATTCTGCTCAGGGTTTGTCCCAGGGACAGTCACGTGAAGCAGGGACATGCTCAACATAGGACATCTGTCCATTAAAGATTGCGAAACATGCTGGCCAATCACCAACCATGATTGGCCAGCATGTTTCGCAATCTGGCAGGGTGAAGCAGGGTGGGTGAAGAGATCAGGAGAACCCAGAGGAAGCCCATGAGAGAGCTCAGGATTGAGGCTTGGAGCTGTTTACTGGTCGAACAGGGCAGGTAGAACCATGAGCAGCTAGACACAGGTGAGCTTCAGGAGGAACGCTGCAGAAACACTGCTTTACTGTTTAAACAGGATGAAGAAGTTGCGAGTTGTGCACTACTATTGGGTTAATGAGGTGAAGAACATCAGGAACTGGAGCACACCTCATCATTTATTTAAAAATGAATCCTTTTCCATCACTCTGTATTGATAGGTTTCTATTTCAGCTAGTGTGAAATCTCCGGAGTGAACCACAGGCTTCTCTGGCACGGGGTTGGGTACAGACTTGGTTCTGGCACTGGGAACGTGTGTGTGTGTGTGTGTGTGTGTGTGTGTTTGCATGTCAGAGTGTGTGTGTGTATGTGTGTGTGTGTGTGTGTGTAACCCACCAGCAGGGGGCTTGTGGACTCCGTTGCAAACCCAGCATGCATCTGTGAAAACAGTGGGATTAAGAAAGGCTGCATGCTTCTGGAGTCTGAATTCATTTCCAGCTCCAAGAGGAAGGAAGCGTTTTTTTGTTGTTGTTTGTTTTTTTTTTGTTTTTTTTAACCTCATCGTCTGCTAAAAATAGCTTGATCACATGATAATTGTCATTAAATTTGAGAATAAAAGAAGGGCCGGTTTAGGTAAGCAGGGGTCGGAAACAAAACAAACAAACAAACAAAAAAAAACCTAAAGACTCATTTCACGAGGAAATCGAGGAGCTCGGATGTGTTTTTTGGGCGGAATTGAAATCAATATTTTCAATTTCTCCAGTCGTTTACTTAATTCGTTGCACGATCGTGAAATCGATCCGCTTTCGTCTCACTTTTCCGTCCGCTCAGGACGAGGCATTAGAGCGAAAGGAACCCATCAGATGCTCTGCCGTTTCATCCTAATTATAATTAGTGGGTCATTAATGTGGCATGATTGGCCTGACTCTGAGAAAGCTCTTCGAACCGCTTCGCTTGACTGAAGAATAAAAAAAAAAAATTTTTAAAAATGGGCGTCGACATTGTGGTGCATCTTTAATCGCGAGACCAAATACATCAGCGCGAGTGGCTCGTTCTGGAGCGGCACGTTCTGAGTGCAAGCTTCTTATTAACGAAATGCCTCAATTTCTTTAACACCTCAAAGCCCTGATTATTCAAATCTGAATTTTTACAAACAAATTATTTACAAACAGAAAATACCTTTAAAATATACCACAGCTTTTGCAGATAATGGAGACCACTAGTACCATTTTCAGAGAGTAATGGCGGTGCTGCTTTTTTTGTGTTGTTTTGGTTGGTGTAATACTGCCCCCTACTGGACTGGAGTAGATTATAGCTTCGTACGATACACGACATTAAATAAAAAAAAAAAACAGTACAACAATGCGATACCTGTCATAGTTTTTAGTACTTTAAAACCTGTAAGAAATAAAGAAATACACCTGCTTGAGACAGTTAATGCTGTATCGAATTGAACACTCAAATGTTTTTCTCAAATGAGTCTCATCACCGAACCACGCTTGAGGTTTTCTATAAATGTCGATCGCTTTCACGCCCTCGTTCACCAGAAATTTTGTCACAAGTCCCAGTTTGACTTGAAAGCCCTCGTATTTGCCATAATTTCCCAGAGAACGTGACACGTCCTGATCTGAAATTGAGAGAACGCTCAGCGTGCGAGGAACAATGCGTCCCGACCCCGACACGTGTAAGGAGACGATTAAACGCCTGCGTTAATTAAGTCCTCTTTTTTTCCGAACGCATTTGAACAGCGTGCACGCTTTGAGATAAAAACGCCATTCGGATTACAAAGGCAATAAAGACAGACGAGAGGAGAGACGCCGTCTCCGAGCCTGAGCGTCGGCTCCTGAAAATATTAAACAACTAAATAAATAAAAAGACGCTTTCATAATTTAATTGCCTCTCATTTTGCGCTCTCACCTTTCACATCCAGGTTTGTAAATGTGGAGTTTTTTTTTTTTCCATTTTTTTTTTTCATCAGTAACAACTTCAAAGCTTAACATTTTTGTACGCCATTAAAGTTACAAGAAAGCAACTTTACTTTCAAATTTACTACATTCATGGTTCAGTATTTACACTGCTGAAGATTATCGTTTGGTGACGGGTATCATTATTTCCATAGTTAAAAACATTTAAAAAAAAACAAAACAAAGAAAAACCGCTGGCGTGAGCACGTCAGCGCGGCGATACTGCGTTATAAACATTTGTGTCTTTAGAGAAGGAAGAATGCAGGAAGAGGGAAAAAATATGTTAAAATATGGACAAGCGTTCTTAAAAAAGAAAAAAAATAAATGACAAGGAGTCACTGTTTAATGTTCCACTTGGATCCAAAACGTCAACTTGCACTTTAGTATGACGTTCGTACCAGCAGAGCGAGGGATTTGTACCGGCAGAGTGTGTGTGTGTGTGTGTGTGTGTGTGTGTGTGTGTGTGTGTGTGTGTGTGTGTGTGTGTGTGTGTGTGTGTGTGTGAGAGAGAGAGAGAGAGAGAGAGAGAGAGAGAGAGATGGACTTTTATCGTTGGATGACGGCCAGTGACTCTCCACCAACTCCACACTGTCACTATTCATCAACATGCTCTCTCTCATTCTCTCTCTCTCTCTCATTCTCTCTCTCTCTCTCATTCTCTCACTCTCTCATTCTCTCTGTCTCTCATTCTCTCTGTCTCTCTCTCTCATTCTCTCTCTCTCTCTCTCTCATTCTCTCTCTGTCTCTCTCTCTCATTCTCTCTCTCTCTCTCTGTCTCTCTCTCTCTCTCATTCTCTCACTCTCTCATTCTCTCTCTCTCTCTCATTCTCTCTCTCTCTCTCTCTCTCTCATTCTCTCTCTGTCTCTCTCTCTCATTCTCTCTCTCTCTCTCTCTCATTCTCTCTCTGTCTCTCTCTCTCATTCTCTCTCTCTCTCTCTGTCTCTCTCTCTCTCTCATTCTCTCACTCTCTCATTCTCTCTCTCTCTCTCATTCTCTCTCTCTCTCTCTCTCTCTCTCATTCTCTCTCTGTCTCTCTCTCTCATTCTCTCTCTCTCTCTCTCTCATTCTCTCACTCTCTCATTCTCTCTCATTCTCTCTCTCTCTCATTCTCTCTCTCTCATTCTCTCTCTCTCTCATTCTCTCTCTCTCATTCTCTCGCTCTCTCATTCTTTCTCTCTTTCCTTCTTTTTCTCATTCTCTTATATTTTATCTTTCACTTATTCTCTCTCTCTCTCTCTCTCTCTCTCTCTCTCTCCCTCTCTCTCTCTCTCTCTCTCGCTTATTCGATAGCTTTATCCCATTCTCACTTTCTCCCTCTCACTCTTTTCAATTTGCTTTCTCTTTCTTTTCTTCCCTCTCTGTCGGTCTCATATTTCTTTCTCTCTTTTATTCTCTCCCTGTTTTACTGCTTGTCTCTTTTTTTTATTCTCCCTCTCCTTCTCATTCTCTCTTTAATTTGCTCTCTCTTTCTTTCAGTCTCCTGTTCAGTCTCATTCATCCATTATCTCTCTCTCTCTCTCTTTCTCTCTAATTCTCTCAGTCTTTCATTCTCTCTTTCACTCTCTTCTCATTCTCTCTGTGATTTGCTCTCTTCTTGTTTCATTCTCTATCCACTATTTTTCATCCACTATCTCTGTCTCATCCTCTCTCTTCTCTTGTCTCCCTTATACACTCTCTCTCTCTCTCTCTCTCTCTCTCTCTCTCTCTCTCTTTTTCTCACTTAATCTGGTCTTATTTTGTTTCTCCTTCCCTCATCCTCTTCTTTTATACTTCTCTAATTATCGTCTAGATCTTTCCTTAACTCTATATTCTCACTCACACTTTTCTCACTTCCGTTCTCTCTCTCTCTCTCTCTCTCTCTCTCTCTCTCTCTCTCATTTTTTTTTCTTTCTCATTCTTGGTTGTTTTGCTTCTTTCTTTCATGTTTTATTCTTGCCTCATTGTCTTGCTTTTTCTTCCTCACTGACTGTTCTGTCTTCTGCTCTCATCTATTCTTCACCCCTCCATCCTTCATGCCCTCCTTTTTCTCCCCCTCACACTTCGCCTTCTTCCTTTTTGTCCTTTTTTCTTGCTGGTGCTCTTTAACTTCATTCCTCAGTCTGTCTCACACACTCTTAACTTTTCTTCAGCTTCTTTTTTCCAGTATCTTGTCGTTTCATCTCCCTCGCTCTCCACAGGATTCTGTCTCTCCATCGCTCTCTCTTTTCCCTTGCTCTCAGTCTTTCACCACTCCTGAATGATGGAGAGTAAGCCAAGTTACAGTATTTTGTGATGCGACTGCAGATACACTTGCACACACACACACACACACACACACACACACACACACACACACACACACACACACACACACACACACACACACACGAGACCAGAGAAAGAGAGAGAGAGCTGGAAATCTTAAAGATTTATAATGGTTACCTGTAATTTCACATTTTGGTTGTTGGTATGTTAGCTAACTAGCAACATCTAGCTAGCTTGCAATTAACACTGGCTAAGAAAACTTTGGGTAATGTTTTCTTCATTTTTTAAAATAAGTTTTGCTTTATTTTAGTTTAGGTAGCTACTGGTAAATGCAGGTTAGCTGGTATGTAATAAATGTTTGTGTTTAAATTAACCTAGCAAAAAATGTCAGTTTTACTCAGTTAGCTAAGTGTGATTTTTATTATAATTCATGTTACTTAATAATATTACTTGGTTTGCTCACAATATTTTAGCTTATAGTTTGAATAATTAGGTGGCTGAAAGTAGCGAAGTTAGCTATGTGGTTATTTAATGTTGGTTAGTTACGGGGTAATGCAAGTTATCCAGTATTTAATGCTGGTTAGTTAAACGTTAATGTAAGTTTAGTGAATAATATAGGTTGGTTGGGGGTTAATGCTGGTTAGTTAAAAGCTAATGTAAGTTTGTTAGGTGATAATGTTGGTTAATTAAAGGTTCCTGTATTTTAGCCGGTATTTAATTAAGTTATAGTGATTAAAGTAAATAAGTTATTTAATGTAGAATTTAAGTGAGTTAGGGGTTAATCTTGGTTAGTAAAAGTTAGGCTTTAATGTTGTTTAGTTAAATTTAATGTAAGTTATCCAGTGGGTAATGCTAGCTGGTTAAAGATGAATAAAGTTATTTAGAGGTTAATGTTAGTTAGCAAACACTAGCTATGTGATACACTATCAGTTCATGCTGTTTAATGTCACTCATGTTATTTGGCAGCTGAAACTAGACGAGCTAGCTGCTGGTTAATGTGAGTTAGCTAAGGTGGTTCTTTAGCAGGTGAACTTTAGTGTAAATGAATAATGGAGACTCCTGTTCTTTTTTTAGCCACTGAGCTCTCAGTGCTTGTTTTTAAAAAGAGAAAACCATGTGATGTTTTTTAAGTGTCTTTTTAAATATAATAAATATCTTTTAACGAGTTTAGCAAAGTTGTAACGAACAAAAAAGAAATTCTTACTGAGTAGCTCGTTTTTATAATGATTTTTTTCATTAGCATGCATGTAGGAAATATCTTTGGGGTGATATGATTATGAAGTAGGACGCTGTTTTTTTTTTTTGTTAGCGTTAATTTAAAAAATGCACATCACTGTATCTTCTTCTTCTTCTGTGTCTTACGTAAGTCACTTTGCATAAAACCCATCAGATCAAATTAACAGATGAACTATCTCATAAATTCTAGAATCTTTGTTTTTGATGTCCTTGATTTAAAAAAAAATAAAAAAAACCCAACTCTAAGGCCTCTCTTGAGGGTTGAACACTTGAGGGTGAAACAGAACGATTATCGTGTTCACCTTTATACCAGAGCACTTTTCTTTCACTAAATCTTTCATATGCCTAATGAATGATTCAGGGTTTCTGTTATATTTTTATTATATCACATTGTTTTAAAACTGTATGATTAATGGATGAAGGATTCTCAGCGCCTCAGTTTCTTCCACCTCCTCCTCTCATGACCATCATCATCACCATTGTCGTCACCATCAGCATCATCATCATCTGCAGCACTCCATTAGGATTAATGATCTTTTAAAAAAAAAAAAAAAACTGTACTTTTCTCTCTCGCCGTGCTCATAAATCTCTTTACATTCTACTTCTCTGCATCTTTTATATTGCGTTTCTTCCTAATTTGAGTTTTAAATAGATGGCGTGCATTTTTTTTTTTCAATATATAAGTGTATTTGAGAGACGCTTTAGAGTCGGATTTATTGCTTTGTGCTTAAATTAGCGTGCTTAAAAAACAGACTCATAAAAATAAATTGTGTTTTCTTTCATTGTAGTTTCACTTCCTGTTATGTAATGCCATTCGTTTACCTCCTGCTTTACTTCCTGTTATTTTTACTTTTTGTTATATAATAAAGTAAACAATGCTTTTATGCCTTCGCATTGTGCCAGTTTAGTGGTTAGAATTTGTGAGAATGCTGTTGCTAAGCAGCTGGGCAATCTGAACACCCAGTAGGTAAGCTAGCTAATGACTGAAGCTTGCTTGTTTGTTTGTTTGTTGAATTTTTAAGATGGAAAGTTATAAAGAGAGTGGAAATGATATCAACATGTCCAGAATATCAACATTTACCTCAGATGTGTTGATAAATTACCAAGAAGGAAAAGTTTGTTTGATTAAACTTAGGCTAGATATACTTAGCATTGACTGCTAACACATTTCAGACTCTGAGGGGGGAAAATCTTGCTAGGCAACTCGGAAATGTGAATTCCCAGTCAAGTAGTTAGCTAATCGATAAAGCTAGCATAAGCCAGCAACTATAAGTTCAGAATGATGACAAAAAGGAGGCAAAAGTATCAACATTTACCTCAGATGTGTTGCTAAAATTTCTAAGAAAAATTAAGCTGTAAACGTACTTGACATTTTCTGCAAACTGAAATTCTATGACTTTCTGAAGTTTTATTTTCAGACGTTCTGACCTGTGATAGTATTTTAAATGTTCCTTGAAATTGTTAATAATTTAGAAATTTGATATCTCAGCCTGACCAGCTGTGAGTTTGCTAAGTTAGTCCTAGCTAGGTTAAATAGCTAACATAGGTCACCCAAACTCTGGCCAATCCAAATCATAGGCTAGCTCATTTTTATTATTTATACATTTGTTGTAGTTTCTGTTCTTTTTTTAAACCTATGATCTTTTAAAAGGGGCTTCTGTTTCGACAAAGACGTTTGGTTAAAATCATATCTCTTATGACCGACTTTATAGCATCGTATGCTACTGCGGAAAGAAAGCGTGTTTTATTTTATTACCTTATTTTATGGAATGAAAGTAATTAGCTTCTAAGCTAACAGCTACTGTATGCTAAACCGTGACAAGGTTATTTCCACTGTATAACAGCTTACCTGACAAGATGCTTAACTAGATATTTTGAAACTATTATTAACTTAATGGTTTTTACTATTAAAATGAAATTTCTGGGTTTTTTACAGTTGAATAAGCAAGTTTTAAACTTTTAGTATAAATGTAGCAAGCTGCCATTTTGTGAATTGTGGCAGTTCAGTATGCACACCTTTCTAAACAGGTGTGTGTGTGTGTGTGTGTGTGTGTGTGTGTGTGTGTGTGTGTGTGTGTGTGTGTGTGTGTGTTATACAGTGCCAGGCTTCCCGTACCCAGCTGCAACAGCGGCTGCAGCCTACAGAGGGGCGCACTTAAGAGGGAGAGGACGCACAGTGTACAACACATTTCGGGCAGCGGCTCCTCCACCACACATCCCGGCATACGGAGGGTAAGAGACCACGCACATGAACAACTCTCAAACTCAAATATAGAGTAATCTCAGCACCTCTGTAGTGTAGCCCATTAATAAGAGGGATGTTCAAGTCAAATGGGGACATGAAGTTTCGGACATGAAGCAGGCTTCATGGCAGGATCATGGCTCTGGCATACTCTTTCTAAGAAATCTTTCTACCTTGACGGTATCCAAGCACGAGTGAAACACTACTATATGTGTGTTAGTGTGGCAGGGGATTATATAGAGAAATTATAGAGTTTTTATATTTCATGCAAAGTATTTATATGAGTTATAACAGAGTTTTTTTTTTTTACTTGTAAAAATGCGACCTGTTATTCTGTGCATTCAAAAGTCCTCCTTTGACTTGAACGCCCCAGACATGTTGTTTATTTCCCTGTCAGACCACCCAAGGGATAAAATTGTCTTTCTTTCCCTTTAATCATGTCGGCCCAGTGCATCCTACCGTTTTTATATTTTGTAGTTTTGTTGAAGCTGGCTAAAATCAGTTTTAAATGATCTGTTAGCTACACATGGCCAGGAGTGCGAGAGATCAAAATTGGTCGTGCTCTCCGGGTGCTCTCTTCCGTGTCAGTCAGAATAACACTAGCAGGAGTCGTAGGCACCAGGTACGTTTATGGAAATGGCAGATTGTGACAGATTGTTTGATTCACTTCCCGAATCTGAGTCGATTCAGAGTCTATTTACTGTTTTTTTTTTTTTTCCTCTTTAAAGTCTTAATATAAACGTTTAGGCTTCCTGCTGTATTTTCACTTCCTGTGTGAGAAATGTTGGCAAATATTCTCCTCCGATCTTCACCTCCATATTCTGCCTGACAGAAGCGATTGTGAAGACGCCGAGGCTCGCTCCGAAATTGTTTCCTCTAACGTTGTTCCCGTAATACAGTTACCGCGTACCTGGGCCATATTTTGAATGACTCATTTGGACTTATTGCTCTTTATGAGAAACACTCTCGCACTCTCGGGTGTGCTGATTTCCGACGGGGATCTTTTTCACGCCGGCATTCTCCAGAAAATAAAAATCACATAGCAGTCTCTAAATCAATAATACAGTCAATAAACGAATATAAAATGCAAACATAGGATGGAGGGGGAAAAAACCCACATGCAGTTGAAACATTAAATAAAGGCTTCCATTCTATTTGAGTGAATACTGCTGCATGATATGGTTTTCTTTTCTATCTGTTATTCATTTGCTTTGAGCTTCTTCATTTAAAAAAAAACAAACAAAAAAATAAAATAAAGCGCGAGTGCCGTCACTGTGAATGGATCAATCTGAAAGAGGAATTGTATTGGTGTTTGAGTGCAGTTATGAACGTGCTCATGTTACTTAAGTCCAGATTATTAGATTGAATAGTGTTTGCACTTGAATGGGAACATGCACTTACTTGTCACTTTGTGTGTGTGTGTGTGTGTGTGTGTGTGTGTGTGTGTGTGTGTGTGTGTGTGTGTGTGTGTGTGTGTGTGTGTGCGCAGCGTCGTTTACCAGGACGGATTTTATGGCGCAGATATCTATGTAAGTATGAACCGATACTCAAGCTTTTCCTTCCATCACCTCATCTCTGATTAAAACGTCCCTTGTGTTGCTGTGAAAACAGCAAAAGTACTGCAGCATTTCATGCATTTGTGCTAAATAATCTAACAAAAACTTTCTAAAATATTCATAAAGAGACCATGTTGACATGGCAAAAATAATAATAATTCAGCTACACAGAATTTCTTTTTTTTTAATGTGGTATAAAATAAATAAATAAATAAATAAATAAATAAATAATTGTAGTCAATATACCGTATATTTTTTAACAAAATCATTTTAATTGTCTGAAGAAAATTCTGATTAATATGTTTATCACAATGATCATTTCTTCTTGGTAAATCTTAAATCAAAATAGATTTTAGTCACTGTGATACAAATATTGTTTTAAGAAGTGTTTCCCCCCCCCCCCCCCCCCCCCCCACACACACATCAGACCTGAACAAAATTCATGCTAATTATCATAGAGCGATAATTGTTTTGTATAAATAATTTCAATCATCACATCAGGCCAGTTTGTTTTCTCAAGTTTTCTCAGTGAATATGAAAAGTACATAAAATAATACATTTAAAAAAAAAAAAGTTATTGCAATAAGGATATATAAATATAGAACAGGTTTATACAGTAGTTGCTGTCACATGACCTTCACCTCTGATCTCCACTCGCACCTGCTGTCAGGTGTTATTCAGGGTCTGTTCCATTTGAATTGAACTTTTAACGCAAAGACCATGACTACGTTTAAAGATGCTTGTTAGTGCACATTACATTTGTTTATTATAATTGTTATTGCGATTTGGGATTCATGACGTCATCAGCTGTTCCATTCTGCCAGTGAGGGAACCTGCTCCTGATTAGCATTTTTGCACAAAAGCTGCTACATTGTCCAGATGACTACTAGGCCATTCAGTGTGTTTCCAAATCTCAAAGAGAAAACATTTCTGGTTTTGGCTGTCCTTTGTTTTGGTGAAGTAAAAATATATGGAAATTTGTGAAACAAAAGAAGATTTCTTAATTCTGGAAGTTTGATGTTTTCTTTGAGGAGCCTGGTGTGTCTTATGTTACATGAACAGAGGTTACAGGGTACTGAGTTCTGTATTTGCTCCATCGCAACTTGCCTACCTGCAATATGAAAACAAATGCTACAATATACCCCATATTCACATGCCATGAAGATTCTACTGGAAAAGGCCCACTTCCATCTGGACTACACGGTTAAAAATCACTTTCTTTCTCGATTTCTCGAGCATGTTTAAAGACATCCGACCTCCCCTGCTGAGAGAGAAGATGAGAATAATGCAGGTGGACATGTCCACTTGATGGCTAGATCCCATGTTGTTTGGCTAGGAACCTCCCTCACTTGCTGAGCAGTACTGTAGCACCAAAAGGAACCATGTTCTTCTTCTTTCCTCTTTACCTTGTACACATTGGGCTTTTAGGGCAGGTCAGATCTTTTGCCATTTTCATGAATATTCTGATTGTTTATTGCATCAACGATGGACAGGGAACTCGTTAAGAACTTCATGGAGTGGTGACAGATTACCTTGGTGTCCATCTTGACCCCATCCTGGACGGAAAGTTCTACCGGAAAAGGATGAGCAGACTACTTACCAAGAAGCTTAAGCTCTTTAATGTTTGTAGCAAGATGTTTGAGATCTTTCGAATAGTTTGTGGTAAAGCTGGAGAAAAAAAAAAAAAAAAAACCTAATAAAGGTTGTCTTGAGCTGCTCTCTGGAGAGTTTTGATGTGGTGGTGGAAAGAGGACACTCACAGCCATACTGGAAAATAAATTAGATAAGATTTATCATCCTCACTAATGCAGATGAAATAAAGGTGGGTGTGTAACTGATGATTTGACGGCGAGGTGTTTGTTTGTCTTTACTGCTTTGGCTACAACCCAGCTCGTGTCTGGTCCATGGCGCGCCCTTTCCGTTGACTCCAATACATCGTGCACACCAACAGATGGACTGCAGTCAGTAATCGTACACTTACAAAGTCAAAGGCTCCCACACGTCCCGGAAAACCAGGACATTTATAGACGTGTTTTACAGTCATGGAAAAGACCTGGAAAATAACACAAGCAATAAAACGTCCTGGAAAAATCAGTGAGATCGTTTAAAAAAGTGGCTGCAGTTGCAACGTTTCGAGTCATTTCTCCTCAACTGGAATGTCTTTCTTTTATAAAAGCAAATTCTGTGCTTTGTAAGAAATGAAATGCTTTTAGGGCAAATAATCCACGAAAGCTTGGTGGAATGAAGTCGAAGTTGTCCTTGCTACTAACTCCACGTTGATTATTTTCCTATAAAAGCACATCCTGTTTTTTTAAACAGTTGCAGTTGAACAAACATGAACAATCTGCACTTACATATGTTATACACGCTTCACTTTATTATTTTTTTTTTCTTATTTAAGTTTATAAGGCAAAAAGACCAGCACTTTATTTATTTATTTATTTATTTTTGTAACCCAGAAATTTGAAAAGCAGACTTCTGTCCTGAAAATGTGATAAAACCTAAAGCTACAACTTTACCTAACACTGGAGACTCTTTCCAATAACCTCTAAATAAACATTTTCACCAAATCACAGTTTTTTTTTGTTTGCTAAAAACACACACATATCTATCTATCTATCTATCTATCTATCTATCTATCTTTTTGAATTATGCAAATTGCTCCTCTCTCTCTCTCTCTCTCTCTCTCTCTCTCTCTCTCCTTGCTGCAAGTCATAAAGATAAATGATGGCTTGACTCTGGATCGGTATTAAACTCCTGACCGCACCGTCACTCCTCCTGAGCCAGCGGCTCTGTCCCAGTGCTCAGACTGGCCTCGGGAGTAAAAGGAAGCTTTAAATACGGGCTCTAGATGGTCCCCCGTTTCCCCCTAAAAAGCCCAGCCGTTCTCTGAAACTGCGTGAGCAAATGATTTGGCAAGTGGGCTAGCTGGAAAGAGACGATGACTGAATTAAGCAGTGAGTCATCATGCCATGGGATGCCAGGTCTTTAGAATCCCAGCATTTATTTTTCATGAGCATGCACCAATATTCGACGGCATTGCGATATGATGAGCAGAGTTACAATAGCGATACCGCTGTAGTTTCAATTATTTTCTTTTGTGATGTTTTCCAGCATCAGCATATCTGTGCTTCTTCCACAGCAAAAAAATAAATACAAATAAAAAATAATAATATTAATAAAAATGTAAAAACAATTCAGTTCCTGTTATCACTTATGTTATAGTATCACCTCACCAGCCCTTTATTTTGTCCTCTTTTACAGTTAATAAGACCAAAAACACAACTTTCTGCTTGCAGCTTTACCTTGCACTGACACTAGAGGCTCCTTCCACAAAAGTCTCCTGACAGAAAACGTGAAAAAAATCCCTGCGAATGTGATGACACCGCGAAAACAATCGGCTCTGTAGCAAATTGCTGTTAATGAAGATTCATTAACAACTTCTGAGCAGTCAGAATCCAGGATTTAATATGCAGCTGAGATAAACTTGACATTAAGTTAAAAAAAATGTCATGTTTTGAAATATCTCCAGAATATTATCTTGGTAAAGGTTTCAGTATCTTTAGCATCATTTGGTGATTCTTGTTATGCATACCTGGCAACCCGAGTCAAGCAGGGAAACCCCATTTTTGGAGCAGAAAGGAGAGCGAGGAAGGAGTGATGCAGTGTTATGGCCTGGAGGAGAGAGAGAGAGAGAGAGAATGCTGCAGTGTAATTTCCTAGAGTAGAAGAGAGTGAAAATCAGGATGCGGAGAAGACTGAAGGACTTTTGCTAGATAAAAATCGAGAGATGTCTGCATTCTTCAGTTTCACACAATCAGCATGTTTACGGCGATGTAATTCTGTACGACAAATACAAGAAATCAGTTCATTTTGGAAGCTTTATTGGACGTCACTGGGCGATCTTTAACGGCTGTATAGCCCGCAGTGGTCTAAATGATGTTTTGCCACACAAGTACTCTCATAAAAATAATAATAATAAGAAGAAGAAGCTTGTAATATCAAGGTGTTGCTTAGGTTACTTTGTCTAGATGTGTGTGTGTGTGTGTGTGTGTGTGTGTGTGTGTGTGTGTGTGTGTGTGTGTGTGTGTGTCTTTTTCTCACATCAGCAGCATAAGATCATTGTTTCGCCCAAGGATGCACTGTATTAGCTTTAAATAATAATAAAATAATCTTACATTTTATAAAAATGAGGCATGCTAATAGATGACAAAAGGGTATGATCAAAAAATCACCTAGTCACAGGGCTTTTAGGATCAGAACACATCCAGTCAAAATAGTAAAAACGTCTAAAATTGGGACAAGGCTGAAATTGTGGAGCAGAAATAAAAAAGCGAGAGAGAGAAAGAGAGAAATGAATAAATAAATAAATATTTCGAAAAGAAAAGAGAGGTGAAGGGAAGAACATGGTAAGGTGAGAGGGCAGTGATGGAGAGACAGTGGAAAAGGAAAGAGGACAAAATATAAAAGGAGGAAAAGGGAGAGGGGAGCGCTGAAGTGTGACAGCCTGGTGGACGAGTGTACCATCCTTGATGAGGATGAAGGAAAGAAGAGCAGGACCGCAGAGAGAGAGAGGGGGGGGGGGGGGGCAGGGTGAAGAAGTGAGAGAACAGGACAGGACAGAAATTGAGTTTGGAGAATGGAGTCTGAGGAGTCGCTCCACTTCTGTGTGAGATTTTTGTTTAAGAGAAAACGTGGATCGTTACAGAGACAGGATGTGTCTGTCCTCTCGGTTTAAGATTTAGATTCAATTATTTGAACCGCTCACGTTACACTTCCTCCATAATATCGGAGGCAAACTACAGACGTGCAGTGAGGAGCAGGAAGAGGAACCTGGGGAAAGTAAACGTGCAGTAAAGAAGCTAGCTAACGACTGAAGCTAACCAGCATTTAGCTATAAGCCCTATAAGGAAATGGAATGGTGCGGGGACACTGACAATGTGTCAAACGTGTCTGGAATATCAACATTTACCTCAGATACCATGATAAATTACTCAGAAAAGATTAGCATTTTGCTAGGGAGCCAGCGAAAGCAGACCACCCAAGAGGGAAGTTAGCTAATGACTGAAGCTAGTGTGAAGCTAGCTGAAGTTAGTACTAAGCCATATGGCTGAATGAGAGTGGAAGTGAGTCTAGGATTAACATTTTCCTCAGTTGTGCTCAGAATAATCCTGAATAAAAGACTCAGTTTGACTAAAATAACACTGCATATATACTTAGCATGAATCGCTAACCAATCTCTAAAGCTGAGTTGCTAGGCAGCACAGGGAGTTCGCTAATGAGTGAATCTAGGCTTTACAAGTGTTCGGTGCTTCTTGAAAGACTTCTTAACGGTGGAACGATGGTGGAAATGGAACAGAATCAACAATGTTTTTGTAGTTTAAGAAGAAAGAGAAAAAAGTTACAGTAAATATACTTACCAATTGAACTTCTGTGGATTCTGCCATGTTGACAGAAAATAATGAAAAGTATTTTAAATGTTGTTTGTTGGGTTTTTTTTATTATTATTATTATTTTACCATTAAAAAATATTTTGAATTGTTTTAGTTGTACGAACGAAGTTGTAAGTTAAACAGGAATTTCAATAATAAAATCTTTAAATCTTCTAGCAGTCTTCTAAAGCTAACTAGAACTAACTAAACACAAATCAATCCTTTAAACTCAAGCAGCACAAGTACATCAATGACTATTTATTTTTTTTAAGCAGCTGCTTATATGAAAGTCTTGCCGGTGTGTACAGTATCAACAGGGCAGGATTCAAACATCAAACTGTGTTTTCATCATCAAACGGGTTTTCAGATGTCATGTGGAACCAAAGTTGCCGTTCAAAAAATTTAAAACAAAATTTTGTTTTGTTTGTTTGTTTTTCGTCACAGAAACAAAAATAAACAACCATAAAAAACATATTTATTTGTTTTTTTCTGTCATGTTTGTCATCACATTACCTAGGTTGTGCTAGGTAAAAAAAAATAAAAAAAATCTCTATATTGCACAATCCTGATCCCTATATAAAAACATACTAATGCAAAAAATGTCTAAAAATGCTGTGGATTTAAAGGGCTACACTCATTAATCAGTATCAACATCAACATCACTGTGACTTAAACACGTGGACAAAATTGTTGGTACCCTTTGGTCAATGAAAGAAAAACTCACAATGGTCACAGAAATAACTTTAATCTGACAAAAGTAATAATAAATAAGAATTCTATGAATGTTAGCCAATGAAAGTCAGACATTGCTTTTCAACCATGCTTCAACGGAATTATTAAAAAAATGAACTCATGGAACAGGCCTGGACAAAAATGATGGTACCCCTAACTTAATAGTTTGTTGCACAACCTTTTGAGGCAATCACTGCAATCAAACGATTCCTGTAACTGTCAATGAGACTTCTGCACCTCTCTGCAGGTATTTTGGCCCACTCCTCATGAGCAAGCTGCTCCAGTTGTTTCCGGTTTGAAGGGTGCCTTTTCCAGACAGCATGTTTCAGCTCCTTCCAAAGATGCTCAATAGGATTGAGGTCAGGGCTCATAGAAGGACACTTTAGAATAGTCCAATGTTTTCCTCTTAGCCATTCTTGGGTGTTTTTAGCTGTGTGTTTTGGGTCATTGTCCTGTTGCAAGACCCATGACCTGCGACTGAGACCCAGCTTTCTGACACTGGCCAGAACATTTCTCTCTAGAATCCCTTGATAGTCTTGAGATTTCATTGTACCCTGCACAGATTCAAGACACCTTGTGCCAGATGCAGCAAAGCAGCCCCAGAACATAACAGAGCCTCCTCCATGTTTCACAGTAGGGACAGTGTTCTTTTCTTCATATGCTTCATTTTTCCATCTGTGAACATAGAGCTGATGTGCCTTGGCAAAAAGTTCCATTTTTGTCTCATCTGTCCATAGGACATTCTCCCAGAAGCTTTGTGGCTTGTCAACATGTAGTTTGGCATATTCCAGTCTGGCTTTTTTATGATTTGTTTTCAACAATGGTGTCCTCCTTGGTCGTCTCCCATGTAGTCCACTTTGGCTCAAACAACGACGGATGGTGCGATCTGACACTGATGTTCCTTGAGCATGAAGTTCACCTTGGATCTCTTTCTGGGCTCTTTTGTTACCATTCGGATTATCCGTCTCTTTGATTTGTCATCAATTTTCCTCCTGCGGCCACGTCCAGGGAGGTTGGCTACAGTCCCATGGATCTTAAATTTCTGAATAATATGTGCAACTGTAGTCACAGGAACATCTAGCTGCTTGGAAATGGTCTTATAGCCTTTACCTTTAACATGCTTGTCTATAATTTTCTTTCGAATCTCCTGAGACAACTCTTTCCTTCGCTTCCTCTGGTCCATGTTGAGTGTGGTACATACCATGTCACCAAACAACACAGTGACTACCTGGAGCCCTATATATAGGCCCACTGACTGATTACAAGATTGTAGACACCTGTGATGCTAATTAGTGGACACACCTTGAATTAACATGTCCCTTTGGTCACATTATTTTCAGTATTTTCTAGGGGTACCATCATTTTTTGTCCAGGCCTGTTCCATGAGTTTATTATTTTTTTTAATAATTCTGTTGAAGCATGGTTGAAAAGCAATGTCTGACTTTCATTGGTTAACATTCATCGAATTTTTAAAAATTATGACTTTTGTCAGATTAAAGTTATTTCTGTGACCATTGTGAGTTTTTCTTTCATTGACCGAAGGGTACCAACAATTTTGTCCACGTCTGTATATGTTATGCGCTCAGCGTTGCGCTGGCTTTGTTCTCAGATTCGATTAGCTAACTATACTAATAATAATATAATTATATTATATAATAATACTCTAATAATAGTGGCTGACTTACACCAGAGGCACTAGCGTCCTCTGCTACTTCCTTCTAAACTTGGATTTTCTTTAACATTCCTATACATATGTAATATCTGTGTAAAAACCTGAACCAGAACCTGAACAAAGCTAATGCTTGTGGTTTCCATAGCAACATGTTTGATTGTCTTAAATATAGTTTATGATGTTAAAGGACATTAAAATAATGATATGATTGTGGTGGTAGTGGGTGGAAAGCAACAAGTGGGCCTTATAATTGTTCCTTTGTATGGTTTTGTGTGTACGTGTCTGTGTTGTAGGGTGGTTATGCTGCCTACCGATACGCCCAGCCTGCCACAGCTGCCGCTGCCGCCTACAGTGACAGGTAAGACACACTCTACTACTTACACACACACACACACACACACACACACTAGATCTCCAGCAGAGCCTTTCACTCCTGCACGGATCAGTTTTGCTTCACTTTCTCTTTTTTTTTTTCCTCCCGAGGTCAAACCCCCCCCCCCCCCCCCCCCTCCCCTCGCTGCTTACCATCCTCAGAGAGGGAAAAAGGCCACGCAGATTTATTAGTCTAATTCCCATCTCGAGGCACGTTAATTGGCAAATTAAATCAAATGAGATGTCACGGCAAATGTAATGGCAGGAGGCGTCCGCGGTGGACTGCGACTGCCAAATGAACCTGTGGTACCGAGTATCACTAACCCAGTCTTCGCCTGTCTTCGTTTTACAGCATTCGTTTTTTTTATTTTTTTTTTTATTTTATTCAGAATGCAACTATTGTTTGTAATGTAGAAATAAATACCCAAATCCATTCCTATGATATTTACAAAGTGTAGACATTTCTACAACGTTTCACCTTCACCTTCATTTAGTATCGAATTACACTATTTAATTTAATGTCATATCTCTTGAAAAAATAAATGGAAGAGAAATTAAATTAAGGCAAGCGCAACATTCCGTTCCCTGAGACATATTTTGGTATTAAATGACTGCAAATTGAGGCAAGATAAAATTATAAAAATGTAAACTCACTCCAAATGAGTGAGTCTTTTAACCAAAAAAAAAATTTATTTTTTTTCACTGTCAACTGTCTGATGTTTGCATTTTTTCCCCCACTGAAACTATATAGCTAAGGTCTCATCCAAAATCAAAAACAAATACATTATTTCATGTTTTTTTTTCTTGTTTTTAACGGGTTTACAGGGAATCTGAGTAAAACTAGATGTGTTTATCAGAGCTGGGATTCATTGTTGTTTAGGCCACACCCATTACTAGTTTCATATTTTTGCAACTAAAGAAATATGTTTAGTGGTGTGGGTTGCTTAACAAAATATTAATTATTTAATAAGATGTGTACCCACATTTTAAACATTTTTGTTTTAACAAATCAAAGTTCCATATCGAAATTCATATAATTTGCACTTTTTCGCTACAATTTCTTCATCAAGTTTTTAAAGCCGCTGCACATAGGGGTGGAGTCACGCCTAGTTGAACTCAGAGAGAAGTCACTCCCGTTTTCCCAGACCCATTACTCGTAATGTAAAATTTTTTTTTTTTTTTTTTATTGGCCCAGGCCTTTAACACAGCAACAAGATTCCCTCTCTAATGTGACCTAATAAAATAAGCGCCCCTCCCCCTGCTTGTTTCTCAGCTATGCTGTTCTCTGGAGGGGCGTGGCTCCAGAGTAGCTCATTTACATAGACACTGAAACAGCACTCTCAGAGGAGGAGTGAATAGTGAATCAGATGGAGTTTAAGGTACGAAAAATGCCTCACTGAGGGGTAGTTCAGCTGGGGCATTAATACACAGACACACAGAGCTCTGAGACCTGTTTTTTAATCGTCAAAGAAATAGTCAAATACGGGACCTTTAACGGCCGAGATTTTCATTAACCAGAATTAAAGCTTGCGTGCAAAAACCTTTTTTTTTTTTTTTTTTTTTAAAGCAAACATCAAACATGTCTTCCCTCTGAGAAATAAACTCCGTCCAATACAACGTCCCACAATTTGATCCATTTACTCAAACTGCTTGCTTACAGCACTTCGTGTTACCTAAAACATATGACGCTCATTAGCTAAACTTTATTAGCTAATCAGCTATTAGCTCATTAGCTATTGTTAGGTAATGCTTGCTAGGTAGGTAGCCAGCTAATACACGTCTCGCTCGCAGCTACACTGGAATCAGAAAATGTAGTGATTTAATTTTCCTTAGCTTTGTGTTGACATTGTTCACCTGATGTCTTAATGCCGTTCTCTTAAAAATAATCTCAAGCCGTTACCCTGAGGAGATAATATACCACAAAACACATTAAACACTTAAATACTACAGAAATTATTAACACAACAGCAACACAACACCTGCATTGAAGGATTTCAAACTTGAACATGTGAGTACACGGTAGTTTTCTTTTTTTATCATGTATATATTTTTGTAACAATCTAATCTAATTCATTATTACTCACATGATTATTGATTTATTCATTTATTCGTTCATTTCATGATCTCCTACCTTTCTGGATTTCCTGGAAAGTGAAGTCAACTAACAAATTTGATTGCAGAATTTTTGTGTCATGAATAAATGTTGCTGTGTATAAGCCCATATTCGGATAAAAAAAAATAAAAAATTGAATTGCACATTCTCTTGAAGGGTGCCAATTATTCTGAAAATGACCATGCTTCTTGATGGGAGATCATAACATGAATAAATTATTAGATGGTTCATCAGATATTGACCTATCATTGACATGTATGTATTTTTTCCAAGATAGTAAATCCTGTTTTTTTTTTTTTTTTTTTTTTCTCCTCACATCACGAGTGTGACTTCCTGTCAAAGCTGTAACATGTGATCTCTGGAGATATATATATATATATATATATATATATATATATATATATATATATATATATATAAAATGTGCTAAGTGACTCTGTATTATCCTGTCATATTTGAGTAACAGTGTCATAATCTGTCAGTGTTTCGTAAAAAAAATTTTCCTGCATGACTCGAGTGTTTGTGCTGTGAAATGTGCTGACTAATTAATTGTGAATGCCATCATTACGTCACCCTTTTATTTTGTGTGTGTGTGTGTGTGTGTGTGTGTGTGTGTGTGTGTGTGTGTGTGTATATGGTGGTGTGTGGTGTCCTCCTGTTGCTCTCAGCTTGTCTTTTTCACACTCTCTAACGCGCACACACACACACACACACACACACATACAGAGTGCCCAGTGTGTTCGCACTGCGAGTAGCACCTCTAACAGACCCTCTCCAGAGGCGGCGGCGGTGTGAATGCTTGTCAGGTGTGAGATTCGAGTAGCAAGATAATTAAGTCCTTAATCACGCGTTTGCTCTTTTGTGGACGAATGTGCTGGAGCATAAAGACAGTCTGCAGTCTCTGAAGATCAGAGTGGGGTAGAAATGTGAAAGTCGATTGCTAATTTAATTTAAGTAAAAAAAAAAAAAGTAAAAAGTTTAAAAAAAAAATACACTGGGGAAGAAAAGAGATTCCACCTTCAGTATTAAAACAAACTATTCAAGCTAACCGTATCATTACGTGTAAGTGTAGTAACATTAAGCGTAATTTAAATGTATTAAAAATAATCTGACTTAAACCTTTAAAAAGACCAAGTCTAATTACTTAATCACACCTCCCCCCCCCCTCTCCAAAGTTTGTGATGTCACAAAATAGGCTCACTGGCTTGGACTTATATTGTCTGCTAAACTAGCTGGCTAGCAATCGTTAAGGTAATGCTAGTGATAGATGCAAACGTGGTTGTTAGGGATCTAGCATTGTAATAATTTTTTTTTGTTTGTTTTATTTTGTTTGAAACAGATTTAGATTCGACTTGGAGAAAGTTTACTAGATGCTAACTAGTTGCTTGCTTGCTTGCTGCGATGGCTAGGATGGATATGCAAATGTTTCCGTTTGCATATTTATGCATATTCATGTAGCATGGCGTTATTCATCAGGAAAATTAAATACATTTGAGATGCTCCTAGGCCTTATGTGTTCGTGTGATATTTATATAATTGTACTTGGATTTACCTTAAGAAGTAGAAGAAGACGAAACATAGTTGCACCTACAGCATTTTCATCAGTCTGATATGACTGTAATATCTTATATAGCAATGTTTACAGTATCACTGTAATCCCTTCACCCCCCCCCCCCCCCCCCGAAGACTAACCTTTAATAGTACGCTCCATTTTAATCACCATGATTCATGCTGTTAACAGAAAGTAATTAATGCAGAATTAATTTTTTAATTCATTTCCTAAAACCACACAATCCCAAGTGTTTTATTTCTTTTACACTGCAGTCATCTGCTAATTAAAACAACTTTAATTAGTTACACACGTTTTCAAATCTTTCTGTAGTTACATTTAATGTTGCGGAACATCTGTGGAACAAGTTAGTCACCTCTGACTGTTAGATACAAACCGCTGACACTGGAGACTCCTTCCTTTAACGTTCCATAAGCTTCACCGCATCAACGTTTTCCCGTTTTTCTTTGTTATAGAACCAAACCTATTTCCAGATCTGTTTATCCTTAGTCAGAAAGCCTTCTGATTGAAGTGAGAAATAATTAGAATTTGGGATGAAAGTAGATGTTTGTATCGTGATCAGATATACTGTGTGTTTTATGATGTTATATCATAGATTTTCGCCCCGAGCCCTGAGATGATTTCTGCAAAATGATGTTGTGATGTTACATCACATTTCTTACGCAAATCGTTCGGCTCTCAGTCACAATCCCGCTCTGCTGTTTGCCCGCGGCGGTGAATAAAAATAGTTTTTATTTAAGAAAATGAAACTTGCTGTAAGATCACCAAGCAGTGAAGTTTTAAGGAACTGATGCAAATCTGAACCTTGGCTTTTGGTAAACAACACCGTGATGGATTGTTGTTTTACAACGTCAAACTTTCTGAAATGATACTAAATAATAAAAACAAATTGCTGAGCACTGTAATCGTCTGGATTTAATTATTCCCGTTCTGCCGCCGAGGACTGAGAAGCGTTCATGGCAAAGAACAGATGTGAAACTGCCTGCAAATCAAGCGTAATTAGATATTAAGAAAATAAGGTTTTAATCTTTGCCAAGTCTTGGCGTGTCGACCTGTGGCGACTTTTCTCTCTGATCTGACAGATCTCGTTTGTCAGAGTGCTGAGAATCTAAAAATTACTCATTTTCATCTAATAAGTGATGATCAGAGCATACTGACTGTGACGACAGCAAGATGGATTTCATGATAAAATAGACTTGATGCTCATAGACTTTATACTAGATAAATGTATACAACTAACAACAACCAGTCAGTAGGCTACCAAATCAAACTACAGTACACAGCATCAGGTCTGAAAATACTGACACCCTTTAAATTAACAATAAATGTATAAATAAAAAGTAAAAACAGTTTGTGAACTAAACATTTAGAAATGCTTTTTTTTTATTATTATTATTATTATTATTGTACAATTACCTTTTAATTAGGTTTGTGCGGTGGTGTTTTATTCAGTGTCTACGGCAGAGTGCAGAATAAACATGGAATCATTTGTTTAGAACATTAAATTAGCTTAAACATATTGCTAGCGATTAGATTAGTGCTCATTTTTAGATTCTTTGTTTGGGAAGGGTGCGAATCATTTTGGATGTGCATTTTTCAGATGATGTCTAGCTCTACGCAGTATGTTGTTGACTGGTAAATTCGTAAAATGGGCTCAATGGTTGCTGCTGTTTCTCTGGAGGAAAATGGATAGATTCGCAGTGCATTGTGGGGATTGTGACTGGAACTATTGATAAATATACCAGACTAGCAAGACTACTACTAATAATAAGAAAAATAAAAGTAATATATCAGTTTCCATGCTGCTAAGTGTGCCAAGTATAAAAACTTTACAATAGATTTATCATCAATTTCTGTATCTATAATTATCATCTTTCCGAATAACATGTTGTTGTTAGTCTTTCGGCTGCTCCTGTCGAGGGGTCGCCACAGCGGACCATCAATCCGCGCAACAACTTGGCACAGGTTTTTACGCCGGATGCCCTTCCTGACACAACCCTCCCATTTTTGCTGGGTAGTATGGGGGTGTGGCAACCCAGATCCTCGGATCCCCAAACCATCAACCTACAGCCTTCGCTGCCCATGTCTTCCTATATAATATATAATGTGCTATAAATAGTGTTAAAGTTATTGTTTCCAGCCATGTGTGGTTCATTATATACAAAAATTTCTCAAATGTGAATTCGGTGTTCATAGGAAACAGGTGGAAGGGATTTGAATTTCTGATCACGCCATCTGGAGTGCCCTAGGTCAAGGCCAGATGGGTCAGGACAGCATGTTGCCGTTCTTCACCTCACAAAGCCCTCTAGTCCAGCCTCGATGCCTGCATTAGCCCACTGAACTCTGTGACCTTTGACGGTCCATGTTCATGCTCTCGGTTATCCGGCGCTCCCAGAATCCACGGGCGAACACGCCAGCTGTGTTTCTGCGCGCCACAAGCACTTCCTCGGTTTGTCCGCGTCGAATAGGCTGCTCAGATACGAAACAGCTTGTTGTGCTTGACCTTGCCGTTGTTGCTTGACTGAAAAAGCTTGAATTAGCTGTTCTATGCTAATGACTAAATAATTACTTCACTACTATTAACTTTTTATGCTCCTTTACATTCATGAACCATGAAGCTTCTTATTAAGTGCAAAAAAACGATAACAAAGTGAAGTTGTTTGCTGGTTCGAAGGTTAAATGTCCTGTTTTGTGCCGAAAAAAATTACAGAAGTGTTTTCACGCTGTTGCTCAGTCACGTCTAACTGACTCTTCAGTTAACGCTTGTGTTCTGCAGCATTATGTAGAGGGTCATGTTTCCATCACGCTTTTGTAAAGCGCAACAAAAGTTGCTGCTCGGTTCATTTGTTCGACTGCGTACCCGCAACAAGCTGCTTTATTTTCCCTCCGGTCAATAGTGCCATGTTGAATCGCCATGCACATAAAAAAAACACAAAAAAAAACAAGTCCACTAATGTGATTAAGAGGGCTGATTTTATACAAACACTCACAGCGAATGAATGATTCATTAAGTTATTAAATATAGCTGCGAGCAGCAATTAAAAAGGAGCCCTGCAAGATGGCTGCCAAGACTGTGTCCCTAATTAGACGTGAGATTGGGGTCGCGATGCGTCATTTGTCACACCTGTGCACTGAGTCATGTGGGCTGGGTAATGCAGCACATGATGCGGGTCGCATTCACAGTGTTTGTTTATGTAGCATGCTAACTGCTAGATTACACTCACTCCCTAGTAACTGCTTTTACCCTCTTCCCTTAGACACTGACTATATACCACGTCAAATACATATTACACTCCCTTTTTTAGACACTAACTTTAGATTCCTGCCTCAGACACTGTCTTTGCACTCTTGCCTTAGACACTGACTTTACGCTCCTGCCTTAGACACTGACTTTACGCTTCTGCCTTAGACACTGACTTTACGCTCCTGCCTTAGACACTGACTTTACACTCTCTGCCCGAGATTCTGATTTTACACACCTGCCTTAGACCCTGACTTTACGCTCCTGCCTTAGACACTGACTTTACGCTTCTGCCTTAGACACTGACTTTACGCTCCTGCCTTAGACACTGACTTTACACTCTCTGCCCGAGATTCTGATTTTACACACCTGCCTTAGACACTGACTTTACGCTTCTGCCTTAGACACTGACTTTACGCTCCTGCCTTAGACACTGACTTTACACTCTTGCCTTAGACACTAACTTTATGCTCTTGCCTTAGACACTGACTCTACACACCCCTGCCTTAGACACTGACTTTACGCTCTCTGCTCGAGATTCTGATTTTACTCAACTGCCTTAGACACTGACTTTACGCTTCTGCCTTAGACACTGACTTTACGCTCCTGCCTTAGACACTGACTTTACACTCTCTGCCCGAGATTCTGATTTTACACACCTGCCTTAGACCCTGACTTTACGCTCCTGCCTTAGACACTGACTTTACGCTTCTGCCTTAGACACTGACTTTACGCTCCTGCCTTAGACACTGACTTTACACTCTTGCCTTAGACACTAACTTTATGCTCTTGCCTTAGACACTGACTCTACACACCCCTGCCTTAGACACTGACTTTACGCTCTCTGCTCGAGATTCTGATTTTACTCAACTGCCTTAGACACTGACTTTACGCTTCTGCCTTAGACACTGACTTTACGCTCCTGCCTTAGACACTGACTTTACACTCTCTGCCCGAGATTCTGATTTTACACACCTGCCTTAGACCCTGACTTTACGCTCCTGCCTTAGACACTGACTTTACGCTTCTGCCTTAGACACTGACTTTACGCTCCTGCCTTAGACACTGACTTTACACTCTCTGCCCGAGATTCTGATTTTACACACCTGCCTTAGACACTGACTTTACGCTTCTGCCTTAGACCCTGACTTTACGCTCCTGCCTTAGACACTGACTTTACGCTCCTGCCTTAGACACTGACTTTACGCTCTTGCCTTAGACACTGACTCTACACACCCCTGCCTTAGACACTGACTTTACGCTCTCTGCTCGAGATTCTGATTTTACTCAACTGCCTTAGACACTGACTTTACGCTCCTGCCTTAGACACTGTTTTTTTTTGCTCCTGTCTTAGACACTGACTCTACACCCCCTGTCTTAGACAATGACTTTACGCTCTCTGCCCGAGATTCTGATTTTACACACCTGCCTTAGACCCTGACTTTACGCTCCTGGCTTAGACCCTGACTTTACGCTCCTGCCTTAGACACTGACTTTACGCTCCTGCCTTAGACACTTACTCTACACCCCCTGTCTTAGACACTGACTTTACACTCTCTGCCCGAGATTCTGATTTTACACAACTGCCTTAGACACTGACTTTACGCTCCCACCTTAGAGACTGTTTTTTTTGCTCCTGCCTTAGACACTGACTCTACACCCCCTGCCTTAGACACTGACTCTACACCCCCTGCCCGAGATTCTGATTTTACGCTCCTGCCTTAGACCCTGACTTTACGCTCCTGCCTTAGACACTGACTTTACGCTTCTGCCTTAGACACTGACTTTACGCTCCTGCCTTAGACCCTGACTTTACGCTCCTGCCTTAGACACTGACTTTACGCTTCTGCCTTAGACACTGACTTTACGCTCCTGCCTTAGACACTGACTTTACGCTTCTGCCTTAGACACTGACTTTACGCTCCTGCCTTAGACACTGACTTTACTTTCTTGCCTTAGACACTAACTTTATGCTCTTGCCTTAGACACTGACTCTGCACCCCCTGCCTTAGACACTGACTTTACGCTCCTGCGTTAGACACTGACTTTACGCTCCTGCGTTAGACACTGACTCTACACACCCCTGCCTTAGACACTGACTTTACGCTTCTGCCCGAGATTCTGATTTTACACACCTGCCTTAGACCCTGACTTTACGCTCCTGCCTTAGACACTGACTTTACTCTTCTGCCTTAGACACTGACTTTACGCTCCTGCCTTAGACCCTGACTTTACGGTCCTGCCTTAGACACTGACTTTACGCTTCTGCCTTAGACACTGACTTTACGCTCCTGCCTTAGACCTGACTTTACTTTCTTGCCTTAGACACTAACTTTATGCTCTTGCCTTAGACACTGACTCTGCACCCCCTGCCTTAGACACTGACTTTACGCTCCTGCGTTAGACACTGACTTTACGCTCCTGCGTTAGACACTGACTCTACACACCCCTGCCTAAGACACTGACTTTACGCTCTCTGCCCGAGATTCTGATTTTACACAACTGCCTTAGACACTGACTTTATGCTCCTGCCTTAGACACTGTTTTTTTTGCTCCTGCCTTAGACACTGACTCTACACCCCCTGCCTTAGACACTGACTTTACGCTCTCTGCCCGAGATTCTGATTTTACACACCTGCCTTAGACCCTGACTTTACGCTCCTGCCTTAGACCCTGACTTTACGCTCCTGCCTTAGACACTGACTTTACGCTCCTGCCTTAGACACTTACTCTACACCCCCTGTCTTAGACACTGATTTTACACTCTCTGCCCGAGATTCTGATTTTACACACCTGCCTTAGACACTGACTTTACGCTCTTACCTTAGACACTGACTTTACGCTCTTACCTTAGACACTAACATTATGCTCTTGCCTTAGAGACTGACTCTACACACCCCTGCCTTAGACACTGATTTTACACTCTCTGCCCGAGATTCTGATTTTACACACCTGTCTTAGACACTGACTTTACGCTCCTGCCTTAGACAGTGTTTTTTTTTTTTTTTTGCTCCTGCCTTAGACACTGACTTTGCTTCTCTAAGACTGACTTTAGGTTCCCTCCCTTTTACACTCCCTTTCTATACAGTAACTTATACACTGTCCTTCTTATACACTATCTCTTTTATACACTACCTCTCTTGTACACTGTCCTTCTTATACACTATCTCTCCACCCCTTCTGTAAATGCTGACTTTACAAACTCTCCCTTTGTGCTGCCTTTTCATTCCTTCCTGAACCCCTGCATTTCTGCTTCTCCTTTAGACATTAACTTCCCTCCCTTCCTGGCTGCTGGTTTTACAGTTCTCCTTTAGATGCTGGCCTTCCGTTTTATTTCTCCTCCACAAATAGAAACGGTTGCCATAGAAGCCACTCTGAGTGACAGCTAGATGGATGGCTAGCTCATAATGATTTGTACATTCCTTTAAAAAGTCAAATAGGCTTCCCTTCTTCTTTTTTCCCCCATTTCTCCAAATTTTATTTATCTGCTGCTGATCTCATTAAATCTACTGTGACTTTAGTGGGAATATATGCATATCAGTATATTTTGAATAAATATTCCATATTACACCACATCCTGTATTATGAATCAGTCCATATTAAATTAAATAAATCAGTTTTCTAGCTTTTCGTTTCTATTTTTAACTTAGTAGTTATCAATCTCAGCATCTTGTACTGTAAGAGGCGTGGCAATGTTGCATGGTGGAAAATGATATAAGAAAGAAATCCAAATGATCATGATTATGATGCTAAACATTAAACATGCTATATGACATCACATAAGCTATTTTAAAACCTTGATCATATATGTTCATTAGAAAGTAACAAAGGAAAAAAGAAATTATCACATGTTAATCTTTACAAGACTTACAAACTCATGCTGGTGAAGTGATAAATGGTGTTTCTTTTTTCATGCTGTATTTGAAATGTTGCAGAAGAATTGAGTTATACCTGATATACGTGTGCTTTGTTTGGTTATGATACTGTCAATCTTCCATAACGTTCCAAACATCCCGGGAACGATGTGTAGTCCATAACCTCTTACATTGTGTTTTACACTGTGATGTTACCATTCAATACTTTGTAGTGATTCAGTGTGGTTGGATGTATGCAGATGCAAAATGCCATTCTGTCTGTTTTTTATTTATTTATTTATTTTATTTTATTTATTTTATTTTTTTATTTATTTATTTTATTTTTGGTAATGCTTTACATTAGGGTTTTTAAATAACGTATGTATAAATGATCAACTTAATAAGAGCATTAATAAACCTTACGTCAAATACCAAGGTTGACATTTGTTAAAATTTAGCAAGTTGAGACTACACTTCAAAAATCAACAATTAACTTACATGTCAAAAAAATTGACGTATTTGATTTTCTTGTAAATTTCGCCAATTAGTTTAATTAATCGTTGGATTTTTGTTGGTTACTTGGTTATTTTAATTAGTGTTTTTGTTTTAAATAAAATCAACAAACGACTAACAAACGTGTCACTTTTACATTATTATTTTCACTGTCGTTTTATTTAATACCCAAAATTCACCTTGACTACCAAACAAACCTCAGCGTAAAGCATTACCTTTCCCTCTTACTTCTCCCGTGGCGTACACATTTCTACGCATGTCTCAGTTTTATATTTATCACTTTCTTTCTTCTGTTCGATATAACGCTCCGAATCTGGTAGCGCTTTGATTTACGCCACTATGCCTGCAGTGGTTTCAGGAGCCTTGACACGCTCAGGAATAGACTTAAGGCCAACACAATCCCTCCAGAGAAGGGCACCGTTTAAAAAGAGCAGATGCCCGAGAGCCGAACCGAGCCAGAGCGCACTTCGCACTTCTTTATTGAATCGGACGTGTGGATTGAGTTAAGCCATGTGTGCTGCGCTGCGTGCCTCACTTCTGATTTGATCTCATCTGTCATGTGATTTAGATTTTATATATATATATATATATATATATATATATATATATATATATATACACACACATACAGCAGGGTCATTTTGGTGAGATATAGACGGAAACATTTTAAACATTTAAAAAAGATGGAGAGATTTTAAATCCCACCGTACTTGTAAGCCGTAACTCTTGATTGTTACTGGATTTCCTAATTTTCCCCGATGCTTTTCAAACCCCAATTGACCTTCCTGACAAGTTTCATAAATAACCTCGCGTCTCATGCTCTCGGACCCTGCTGTATGACATATCTCTTCCCCTCCTCCCACCGCCCCCCCCCCCCTTTTTTTTTTTCTTCCCAGCATGCTACATGCTTTATGTCGAGTGCAAGACCGCACCACGCTCTTATTTGTGTGTGAACTGAAACCCATTTGCCATAAATCACCCTCCACCTCCACCTCCACCTGCTCTTTTTCTCCCTCTTTTTCTTTTTCCCCCCCTCCTCTCACTTTTACCGCCCATACAGCCAGTCAGCAAGCGGCATTGTGAATTTTATCTTCTCTTGCAGAAATCATTTCGTCCTCGTTGCGGCAGATGAAATTTCTTGTAACACCTCTTCAGGTAAAATAAATAAAATATGAAAATGAATAACAGCTCACCCTCACTTTCTCGATGCACCCACGAGGGAGCGGGCATATCCTTTTTTTATGCACCTCGACAGTGAGTGCTTTTATTGCTCGCCTCTCTCTTGTTTCCGCCCCCTCAATTAGTAGATTTGACTTTCTTTATTTATTTATTTATTTATTTTTATTTTTATATATATATATATATATATATATATATATATATATATATATATATATTTTATTCTTTTCCTTATTGAATGCACATTTTTGACGGAGTGAAGTAGTCGTCCTGTAGCATTTTGCATGAGGACAGCCGGCAGACATTGCAACCCCGATTTTTTTTTTTTATTATTATTATTTATTTATTTCTGTTGGTTCCTTCCTTTGCAACTGGCACTGCTTTCCGACAGTGCATGCGTTCCCTCTCAGGAGTGAAATGAACACGCGTGCGTGTGTTTGTGTGTGTATACGGTTATGCGTGTGTCTTGGGGTTTATTTCCTTTTCCTTCCTTTCTGTGATCGATTTTTACTCCTTGTCAGAGCATCTCCATCTCGGTTTGACATGTGTGCGTGTGTGTGTGTGCGCGTGTGTGTGTGTGTGTGTGTGTTGGTGATGATGGTAGTGGTGTGTTTGTCATGTTAAAGCTCGCTCGCTTGGTTTGTTACGTCTTGCACACCTGGCTGTAGGAGGGAGGCTATACGTTCGAATGTGTTCTGGCTTTCTTTTTTTTTTTCTGTCTTTCTTTCTTTCTTTTCTTTTTCCTGAGGCATTGTGTTGGAAGAGAAATTGACCTGTCCATCCATCCACATATTGATTTCTTTTTCTTTTTTTTTTTTTTGCTTTAACGACCGCTTTCCTGTTAACCAAGGGCAAATTAATATGCTAACAGGACGGCGGTTTCTGACGACGTTAGCCGTTTTGTGGAAATCCGAATCTCGAACTCGGACGAGCGACTGGCCGCATGAGCCAAGTGCGGAAAATTATACGACCCCGGTGTGAGCTTAAGTGCTTTCCATAACAGCTCGGTGTTTAGTGTTCTGTCTTAGTGACTAGCTGAAAAACCCCCCAGAACTGCAGTTTTAACCTCCGGACATGGCCTTGAAATTCATTAAGACATTTACAAAAGAAAAAAAAACACCGTCAGTGTAGAGCGTGTTATCAGTAACCTCGGGCATGCAGTAGTCGCCGGCATTAATTAGCAAGCGCGCTCGCGTGAATCTGTTTCACCTTTGACCCGAGTCAATGAAATCCTGAAAGGTCACACGGGAGAATCTACAAGAGATAACGATCTCGGATCATTCCCGCGCTCCTGAGATTTCAGTTCGCATTTACGCTCAAGCCGTTATTTCTCTTTTGGCTTTATTTCATCAGTTGATTAAAAGATGCTTTAGTGAGGATCATTAAATTGTAAAATATTGTGTTGGATTCAGGATTCTGATTGGTCAGGAGGTGTAGTAGTGCAGCTGCAGGTTTATATCGGCGCCAGCAATACACACCTGATACAGGATCGTTTCTATAGCAACAACCTGGAATAGGACAGGAAAGCATATGCAGCCTGGAATAAAGCTGATGTTTCTGTTCAGGATTGTTTTTGGAAGGAGTCTCCAGTATCAGGGTCATGTTTTGTGATATGGTCAGGACAATCTCTTTCTTTCTTTCTTTCTTTCTTTCTTTCTTTCTTTATTTATTTATTTAATGCCATCGGGGCGAACTTGTTTTTCGTGATCATCACGCACCACAAAATTAAACATGGATGAAAAGTCTGTACATAATTCATTGGCTGTTGTGAGAGAGGAATCAAACTCCTTTCGTTCACCTGCGGTAGCTCCGCGTCATCACACCACCTGGTGGTCGATTAGTGTATTTTTCCTTTGACAGAATGAAACGGAGTGTTTTATTCTTCGCTTAATAATCTCGACGGACTTCAACACTCTGTTTCATTCATTTTCAAGAATCGTGATTATAATTGTGAAATTTCTCATAACTGATGAAATAAACTCATTAGATCGAGACTTTATGGGCTCCCAGACTCCGTTTCAAATCTCAGCTGGTCAACCTTCCCGGGGTTAATTTAGCAGACCTGGCATCCCGAGAGTGTTTTTTTTTCTTTTTTTCCTCCATTCTGAGAGTGTGTGACCTCCTGCCCCCTGGTTCATATAGATTAAAACTATCTCCCGTAAACAGGCTTGTATAAATCGCTCGAGTGCGAATAAAAGGAATAACGCGTTAATTTAGATTAACTTCTTAATCTTGATCCGGTATGCGAATATGCAAACGAGCTCATCCTCCGCAGGTCGTGCCCTGCCTCCTGATTGGCTCGATCTGGTCCAGGCCTCTGGTCTTTAACGAGGGCAGCAGATAAAAACCTGGATTATTTTGCTTCGCCTCGGGGTATTTCACACATACACACACACACACACACACACACACAGAGCCGGGGCAGCAGGAGGTGCTTGTGTGTCTGTCTGAAGTGAAATCCTGATAACGGCGTTCCACTTAAGACAAGAACAACTGTCTGAAATCATTTTAATCTTTTTTTTTTTTTTCCCCTCAGCACACTCGTCGTTTTTTTCAGCCAGACGAGAATGATCTCAGTTCTCGCGTTGCATGGTTCGACATGCTATCTTGTCATACTTGGTTGCGTTTTTTTTTTAAATTATTATTATTATTATTATTTATTTATGTTTGTTTAGTTTTTTTGTTTAAGATTGTAAGCAGCGATGTTCCTCTGCATTCCAGAGCATGACTGCAGAACGCCTCGCCGTTCCCCTTTCTGTGATTCCATCTGATTGTCACCGTGCAAACACTTTAACATGGTGTGCGCTTGTGTATGATTAAACGCTTCTTTCTGTCTTGGTGTGCTCATGTTCATCACTCAGAAGGTGTGTATATATGTATGTGTATGTGTGTGTGTGTGTGAGAAGAGTGTGAACGTGACACGCTTGTGCTTCTTTTGTCTTTACAGTTACGGACGAGTTTATGCTGCCGACCCCTACAACCACGCACTTGCTCCAGCAGCCACATACAGCGTTGGTGCCATGGTAAGCCCTCGTTATGTTCCTCCTCCCGTCTCTCGGCTCGGCCTCTCGCCTCTCTAGTTCTTTTTCCATTTGGGCATCATTTGCTTGTTGTTGTTGTTGTTGTTGTTGTTGTTGTTGTTGTCTTTTCCAGCGCTTTCTCTTCCCTCCCCCCGAACCAGTGCATGGATTTTAGTACAGCTGACACCGGCTCGCTTAAACTTAATTGAATTTGTCTTTTGTGCTAACGGCAGCCGAAATGCCACATTAATCCTCGCGGTAAACGTGATGAATGTCTTAATTTCTTGGCAGTGTAGTGCGTGTTAGTTATTATATTTCTAATTTTGCGAATATCACCTAGCCGAGCGCTCGGCTTAATGGAATAATTAGTCATTTTGATAATTGAATCCATCACCTAAGTGGCGCGGCGGCGGTGGCGGCGGCGAGAGCACAAAAAAAAAGTGTGTGTGTGTGTGGGGGGGGGGGATTGATTGAGAGAAGGCGAGGGAGAATGAGAACGAACGCATCGAGCCGAGTGAGCCGGAATTAGCCTGTGGCGTCCAGTGATTTCCATCACGATGCAAATTTTATTTAACTTCATACCACTGTATGGATTATTATAATATAATCATAAGAGCACAGGAAGTCCCTGGAGTTAAGGACTCACCATCTTATGTGTTTTATGTGGACGGCAGAGTAGGGCAAACACTAAGATTTGACAGGAAATGAAAGCCATACAGTACGTACCTGTTCTGACGTACCTACAAATTTGATTCACCGCGGAACCTTGGATTGCGAGTATCTCGTCCTGCGAACGTTTCGCAAAACGAGCGCAAAAAAATTTTTATTAAATTTTAACTTGATAAACGAGCGAGGTCCTGACATATGAGTAGTACGCATGCGCTTTGTCTGCTGAGTGTCACGTGATCACGTCTGAGCCAGCGGCTCTTCTCTGTCTCGCGCTGCGGGATTGTCGGTAATCGCCTCCCATGCTCAGTCTCGGTGCGCATGCGTCACTCGTCTAGCCAACATCCGTGCTTTCACATTACTTTCACATTACTAATATCGTTACCTACCACTCGCGTATTTATACTCGGCAATACTGTAGGGGGCAACGTGTATGTGGTCGGTTACAAAGAAGAAATGTTCGGATGAGATCACTGCGCAGATTCTAAACAGAGGTCCACTTCCGTCTTTTTTGATGAAGTCTGCTTTCGTCATTGTGTCAGTTGTACTGGAACCCGTGTCCGAGTCCCTAGCATGAAGACACCCTTAAAAACAGAACTGGTTCTAAACCCAAGGACTTCCCGTAATGCATGTCGTGTAATCCTGTAAAGGATGCCGTGAAGTGCATGACATCATTCACGGCTGTGTTTCATCTTTTTTTTTTAGCTCATCTTTTTATTTGAAGTAGCTAAGCACGTTTCTGGCATGCGGTATCTCGGTGTTGCTTGCTGCATGAGGATCGTCGTACAGGTACAGGAAAAAAAAACAGCCGTCTTCATGTCGTACGTCGATTGTGTTTAAATTGTTGAAAAAAAAAACAAACACAGCACGCTGGCGGTTTGTCTCCGCAGAACGCTTTCGCACCGCTGACCGACGCCAAGACCAGGAGCCACGCGGACGACGTGGGTCTCGTTCTTTCTTCGCTGCAGGCTAGTATATACCGAGGCGGATACAGCCGTTTCGCTCCATACTAAAAAAAAAATTAATAAAATAAAAGGAAATGTATTACACACACCTAACTCAACTCAACTCAACTCAACTCAACTCGAATTCTTCCCGAGGGTGGTACAGAGGGAATCACTTTTTTTCCGAGGCCTGGGTATTGCAATACAATGCAGTCGTGCATCATTTTTCAGCACCTCTTGTGGAGAAAAGAGAGAGGACAGGAAAAAAAAAAAGGAAACACACACGGATATTTTTCATCTTATACCTCAAGATATTTTGTGCTGTGTATTTTAATATTGTGGGTTTTTAATTTCTAAAACATAGAATCGTTGGCTGTAGAGGTTTCTGTGGTGATCTAGAGAGCTGCTAGATTTAAAAAAAAACAAAAACAAAACAAAAAACAAACAAACAACAAAAAAAGAAGAAGATGTTTAAAGGAAAATAAAATTGTTAGGGCTTTATTGTTTATGTAAATGAATTATGTATGATAAATATTTAGTCCCTTGGGGTGATCATATTTTGTAAGTGACTACAGTAGTACTGGGTTTCTGCTTTTTGTTGTTCGGTTCTTCTTTAGTTTTTTTGTTTGTTTTTTTGTTTTGTTTTGTTTTTTGTTTTTTGTTTTTGTTTGGGGGGGGGGGGGGTTTATGGTGGATTAACGGCCCAGACACCCACGGAAGCAGCAGCAGGACGGGGCAGGAAGGAAACCGGCCCCGCCCTGAGTGGCACGAAGACACAGCATGGGAGGAGCGAAACCACTAAAGCTTTGATTATTTCCTCCGTCTGATACCAGTCATTACTCCAAACCAAAGTTTACTTTTATTACCTTTCTTTTCTTTTTTCCTTACGTGTTTAACAGAAGCAGCTCTTAGAGTAACTCCAAAACTTCACCATGACAGTATTTCATATTTAGTTCGTAGGTTTAGATCCTGACTAGTTCACGCCAACCACAAATGTAAAATACACATACATACATACATACATACATATATATATATATATATATATATATATATATATATATATATATATATATATAATTACGGTACTTCCACTATACTGACTGATTTGCTGACATTTATATTATGGAAGAGATTTTAAAAAAAATCTGTAAAGGTATTGGTGTTTATATTTTTTCTTTTTTTTTCTTTTTTTTTTTTTCTTTTCCAAAAGTAATGATTGTTTCTACTGGATAAAAGTGAGGGATGAATTATAAGTATACTTATAATAATTTATCATAATAATATTAGAGATGATAAACCATATTACAGTACATTTGAGCTGTTCAGTGGAAAATGTTCTCTTTTATGAAATGCACAGCTGTGTAACGTTTTAGATATTAGAGTAGTTAGAAGAAGGTGTCTCGTTTATTTTAGTTTTTATTAGATTTTTTTGTATTTGTTTGTTTGTTTGTTTGTTTGTTTTATAATTTTTTTATGGAAATCATACTCCAAATTTCTATCACTTGAGTAATGCAATCACTATTGTATATACGATGGATATTTTTGTCTGTACTATTTTGCACACGCGACCTGCATTTGTTTTTTTTTTTTGTTTGTTTTTTCTTCTTCATGATTAATTTTACAATTATTATTATTATTATTATTATTATTATTATTACTACTACTACTAATTAGCATTTATTATTTCCAGAGGTCATTTGTAAGGTGACATCCTTTGTACGGTTCTTTTCTAGAGACACAGCCTTTCCATATTGAAAAACCATCCGGGAAAAACCTGAGAATTGTTGAGAAAAAAAAAAAAAAAAACGAAAAAAAGCAAAAAACAAGATATCTATATGTAAATACGAATAAGGATCACTATGTCATTTTTTTTTTTTCTTTTCAAAGTGCTACACAAATAAATCCAAGTGCTCCACTTGGCTGTGCATACACGAAGAAAAACTTCCCTTCCTGTTGTTTACAAGTATATCTACTTAGAGATGTTTGTCACATATCTCGTTTTTTAAAAACTTCTAAATACGTTGATAAAAAGAAAAAAAAATTAAATGAAAATAAATAAATAAATAAACAAATAAATAAATAAAATAGGGCAGCAGCTCAAATTTATCCGGCTGCGAATATCCTCTCGTGTGTGTGTGTGTGTGTGTGTGTGTGTGTGTGTGTGTGTGCGTGCGCGTGCGTGTGTGTCACACACCCGGGGCGAGAACTCTGATCATATTCCACTGCTGTAACTCTGCTATACTTTTCTGCTTCCAGTAGGTGTTGTGAAACGGGCCTTTTCTCCTTGTCATTGTATGTGCATGCACTCTATGATCCGCATAACAGTAACCATCAATAAAGTTTCTCAAGATAAGGAGAAATCGTCATGGCCTGCTCCTTCTTCTTCTTCTTCTTCTTCCTCTTCTTCTACTTCTTTCTTTTTTTAAACTCATAAAGTACTATAGCGAGTGGATCGTGTTTCTCAGTGATGGAGTACGTCTTTTTTTTTCCCCCCCTGATTCAATTCCGACCGAGCTAAATTGCATTTAAAAGGCACAAGGAGCTCGGATAAAATTGATGCCTCCAGAAGCGATGCGCTCATCCCTCAGGTTTTTTTTTTTTTTTTTTTTTTTTTACTTCCTTCTTCTTCCCCTGGAGCCGGGGAACGATGCGGAGGCGAGAAAGAAGGATGCAATCTGATAAGGGCGCAGCTTCTTTCTTCCAGGCTTCCGGCACACAAAGGTTATGAAACGGATCTCCAGCCGAATTGTTCAGGTTGAAGCGTTTGGGAAGCTCATAAAAAATAAATAAATAAATAAATAAATAAATAAATAAAACCACCACCAACAACAACAACAGGGTGATGTGTGGGAGGTGATTTTCACCGAGAGCAGTGAACTTTGCTAAAAATTTCACTCGGTTTATTTTATTGTGTAAGAAAACTTTTTTCTAATCAAGCGTGAAGGAAGGACAAGGACAGGAAATTCATGAAAAGAATAAAAAAACTAAACAGGATGGTAATGAAAATGTGTTTAGCCGAGCGCTCTAATCCCGGCATGTTGAGGCCTGAGTATACACTCACTCATCATCGACTCATCATCGAATATCCTGTATTCAGGGTCCGGGGGCGGAGCCTATCCCAGGAGACTTAGGGCACAAGGCGGGGTACACCCTGGACAGGGTGCCAATCCATCGCAGGGCACACAAAGACACTCATTCACACAGTACGGCCAATTTTGGAATGTCAATTAACCTAACTGTCTTTGGACTGTGGGAGGAAACCGGAGAACCCGGAGGAAACCCACCAAGCACGGGGAGAACATGCAAACCCCATGCACACAGAGACGGGAATCGAACCCAGACCTTGGAGGTGCAAGGCAACAGTGCTAACCACTACACCACTGTGCCGCCCAGCTACAGTATGGTATCCTTTAAATTTGGACCAATAATGAAAATGGAAAGTAAAAGAGGAAAAATTTTAAACGAGAGGGAAGTTATTTTAAAAAATAACACTAAGATTATTTAAGGCTAAATACTAACATTTTAAAAATGTCAGGAGAGTTTAGGAAGAAAGCAAGAATATATATATATATATATATATATAAGAAAAAAAACTTGGGAACAATAGAAATAGCTTTTATTTTGATTGTTCTGAAAAGAAAGGGTTACAGTCAGACTGTGCAAAAATTTTGAATTTCCGAGCATGATGAGGCTCATTTTAAAAATCTAATCTAATTTAATCTCATTAAGATTAAAAAAAAAAAGAAAGAAAAGAAAGTGGAAGAACAACCTTAACAAAGACAAGTATTCAAAGTTTAAAAAAAGAATGCTAAAAGGAAAATGACAGGAGAAAAGAAAAAGATAAATGGAACATGACTAGAATGTAAACTTAAGTGAATTATGGCAAAGGGGATAAGAATATGGGGGGGAAAAAAATCATCCAAAAATCAAAAACTTTACAAAGGTAAAAACAAGACAAGATGGTGGGAAAGAAAACGAAGGAAAGTCCAGGAAAAGGAAGAAAAGAATGAGACTGCAAAAAAATATTTTAAAAAAATGAAAACTAAAAACTCTGTAGTTAAGTTAACTTTGTTAAGTGCGTATTTCAGAAATAGAACAAAAACCGCGAGAAGTCGAGAACGCGTCCTTCCATCACGACTGTAAAGTAGACCTGGTTATTACGGCGGCCGCATATCATCAAGGTGTGCTGGAACTTTATAAATTATGCGCACTGCAGATAGTTCTAATTGAAGCCGAGACGAATTGCCTCCTGTTCTCGACTCGATCTGCGTAATTAGAAAAACTTAGCCAGCGGATACGTGGCAAGATAAGCGATATAAATGTTTAAACGTGATGAAGGAGTCACATTATGCTAGGTAATTACAACTCATCTTCACAGAAATGGGTGATCAATAATTAACGCGTCTCGGGTCACGTGTCGGGGAGCGTAATTTAAAATTGGTTATTAATTCCATTATATTAGGAGGGGGAAAAAAAAATCCTTTTCTCTCAAGATGGGGTTCCTCGGGGAGACTCGAAGCAGGCCTCCGCGTTTCTTCAATTCGGTTCCTCGGCTGTCTTTTCTGTTTCTTCCTGCAGTCCTTTCACGCGCCCTGGCGCTCCCGCGCTCGCCTCCCGCAGCTCCTGTCAGTAATAATATGATACATGTTTCGGAATTAAATCAAGTATTAAATGAAGTAATTTGGGTCTCTTTGCTCTGTTTGAGTCGCTGAATGGGCCTGGATTGATTATCATGCAAATTGCAGCCGGTGTGTGAATGGTTGCTTTCCTCGCCCTTAGCTAGCCGCCGCTTTTTCCCCCCCCCCCCTGCTTTTTTTTTTTCTTTTTTTTTCCCCCTCCTCCCTTCAGCGCTCTGGAGTCTTACAAATCAGGCATGCCACCAGCCCTTGGGTTTATTAAACCTCTAAAAATGTTTAATTTTCCACGAGCTGTTCATGCTTTTGCCTCCATTACGTCAGCCGAGGGGGGAAAAAGAAATAGGGGTCCGCATTTGCTGTTCTGCTGACCGCCAAGTAGTAAAAAAATATAAATAAATAAATAAATAAATAAATAAGACTGGCATTCCGTCAAAGTAGGGATGGCGAAAAAGTCTAAAATGTCTAAAAGAAGGTAAGTGAAATAATTCTGCCTTGGAGAGAATGTGAATCAGGATTAGACCTAAAACATATTTGCATGAATACCGTAGGTTGCTGCACATCCGGCTTGCCAGAACATGCTGCACTTATTCCCTACACTTACATTCAGATTATTATACCGGTAAGGAATACAACACTCGGTGTCTTGCTGTTGTTCTGAAATGGAAAAAAAAAAATACAAAAATTTCCTTTTTACACCCCATCAATTCATCTTACGGCTTCTTCCTAATTAAAGGTCGACGTGTCCCTTCATCATTTTGTACTTAAATGTAATGGTGTGCAACTTTCACGAGACAAGATATAGCAGTCATTCTCTCAACTGCATTTTCTCTTATAAGCCTTTAAAAAAAAAAAAAAAAAACGCTTGTCAACTAAGAAATCACAAAAGCGTAAAACTCTCTTCTGTCAGAAAAAAAAAAAAAAAAAACTTGCAGCTTTACCAGCTTTAACACCGGAGACATCCTTTCGTAGATGTTAAACAAGAAAGGACATTAACAGTCATTAATACAAGTCTTGTTTGCTGCTACATGACTGTAAGGGCTGCTGTTAGCGGAAATGAATCAACACCAGTGAGGATGCAGAATTTAACAGCGCTGTGTTTTAAACAGGATTATACAGTCCAATGAAAGAAATCCTCTGAGCTGTTAAAAATGAAAAACAACAAGGATTGTTTTAAACAAGCTTAATACATAACAGCAGACTGTCTCCGTCTTTTATACCGTAAAGGTGTATGCAAAAGTTTGTGCACCCTTGGTGAAAATTACATATATGATTGATTATATATTATAATTTACCGTAACACCGTTTTCACGTTCATGAATTATAAAGCGTCTGTTATAAAACTTCGGCAGTTTTTTTTTTTATTTTTTTTTTTTTATAGTTTGCTAAAAATTTTGTGTTTTTACTTCTTTTCATAAAAAAAAAAAAAAAACAGACAAGTTGAGGGGCGCCCAAACTTTTGCACACACTGGGTATTTCCAGCGTAGCAAAATTTCAAGTCTCGCATGCTTATGTAACACGCAGCCAAAGCTGCTCGTTTTTATTACAGATTTGTGCTAATAATATAAAATCCTACAGTGATGCAATTATGGTGATATAAACATTCCCTACGAGCACTCCAGTCTTTCTCCTGCATGGCCTTTGCCGAGCCGCCGCATGACTCATCGAGGCCTCGGTTCGGCAAATGAGCAGGAGTCACACGACGCCACGTTCTCTAGATCCTTGTTTGGGTTTCGACCTTCAGCAGTAATGAGGGCCCAGTGGACTCCACGCTCAGCAGCGCCATTTTCATCTGACCGAGGGACCGAACGTGGCCATTCATCGCTGAAAAAATCTATTTTATTGCAGTTAAAGGGAGGCTTCCTCAACGATATCGCATTGTTTGGATGCTGAGTTTTGCTTTTCGACATGCATGGTCGAACTACAGCATACGTTTTTGCTAATGCTGACCTCTTTATATAAGAGCTGCTGTTTTAGGAAAAGGACTGATCTGAGGTGGTCTATAGGCCTTAATTCATTTTAGCCCCCCGAAAAAAGAAATAGAAATACAATAGCTTTTGGTTAAATTACTTGTTTTAGACCTTCAAAATGTTTATTTATTCTTTTGCATAAAGGTTATAATGCGCTCTTGCCTAAACAGATTAATACTCTATTTACTCAAGTGTGTTAAATGTACAAGAGAGACTGTCAGGGAATTGTAGCAGCCCCTCTTTTGCTAGTACTACCAATGTCATAATTTACGTCTAATGACGTGATTTCATGAATAATTGTGTTTATACTCACTATCAACTTTATTATGAACTTCAGTATACAATACAACTGCGCACTCATGCAGTCGTCCAAACAGGCAATCATGTGGCTGGAGCACGATGCATAAAATCATACGGTCAAGAGCTCCAGTTAATCAGAAATGGGGGGCCTGATTTTTGTGTCTTTAACCGTGGCATGGGTCTTTGTGCCGGATGGGCTGGTTTGAGTCTTCCAGAAATTGCTGATCTCCTGGATATTCCATGCACAACAGATTCTTGAGAACAGAATAGTGCAAAAAAAAGCATAAAGCCAAAGAGCGACAGTTCTGTGCAAGTAAATGCTTTATTGATGAGAGAGATAAGAGGAGAATGACCAGACTGGTTTAGAGCTTATTGGAGAGTGTAGTAACTTACAGTATATAATCACTCTTCACAACCGTGGTGAGCAGAAAAGCATTTCAGCCTGCAGATCACAGCGAACCTTCAGGTGGATGAACCACAAGAGCAGAAGAGCACATCAGTCACTGTCTCATCAGCTCCTGTCAGACCAGAACAGGAACCTGAGGCCATCATGGGCACTAGAGTGTCCAGACTAGACAGTCGAAGAGAGTTAAAGATCACCTTGTCTCAGACAACCAGTCCATCTGCCACCAACGTCCAAGCCACAGTTAAATTCATCGAAATATATATATATATTTTTTTCCTTATTCTGATGTTAGTCCTGAACATTATCTAAAGGCGATGATCTGTATTTGCATGAAATGCATCATGCCGACAGAATTGTGCCTTGTTCTTAATAAAAAAGGATAGTGAGTGCATGATGTCATGGCTTATGATTCTATACGAAGTTCTATTCGACACTTCACCTCCACAGAAAGTGTCACTTTGTTTTAAATGAAAATCAAATGAACACAATGTACATTGGACTAAAATAAAAAATGGGAAAATGAAAGTTCCTATCGTGTATTGCAGCTGTAGGCTCATGGAACAGAGCTGTTTAATTCCCAGAGTGCTTCTCTGAAACATGGGTTTTATTCCTTTGTTGTATTTTACAGTGTGGGGGGATTTTTGAAATCGTGCCTCGTGCCTACGACCGCACCACAGCCATGCTATATCCAGCAGTAACGCACTCCCTCTCGTATGATGTTGCTTAATTATATGTTCCAGACTACAAATTGCACTAAGGTGTTCAACAAGATGATACTTGTTTAGTATCCTCCTCTTCGCATGTTTATCTTTTTTGAGAGTGTTCATAAATTTCATACAAAAGGTAGAGAATGGAAAGAGGGAAAATAAAGAAAAGGTAGAAAATGAGAAGAGTCATATCATAATCATCATATCACAATAATACAGTGATGAGCCTCATGTTTTTGTTTGTTTGTTTGTTTGTTTGTTTGTTGTTTTTGTTTATATTTTCATTCGTTTTGATTTATTTCCCTGGTGTGTGTTTTAGCCTAATAGAACTGATGGTTCTGCATGAGGAACCTTCAGAAGCTGGCTCGTTTTTTTTATTGTTTAAGTGTCAGGTGAAAGGGAATGTCTAATTGGTGTCGAGTGTAAAGGGCACGTCTATGCTGACTGATCGCTTCCTGTTAAAGCTATGACTAGTGCTGTAATGACTGCCATCATTAGTTTTCATTACAGATAAGTCTGTTTGAAAGCTCGGTGTCTGAAGCTGCACCAGCCAGTTAAAACCTCACAGCCACTGGCGTGGAGACGGATGACACGTTCTACTGGGAAATGAGTGAAACAGGTAAACAGGAAAAAAATATTGAATAAATCAGAAGTCTGTATTTATGGCCAATAAATTAGATGTTACTATAAAGATCTAAAAACGAAAAATATTTTGGTAATAGTTTTATTTTTAACTAGATGTGCCTGCGACTTAATTAAATGGAATTTAATTGCACACTCATAAGCGTATTTGTAAAAAATGTACAGCGCCACCTGTTTTGGAATTTTGGAATTAAATACATTTTTTTTTTACGTGTTACCGTGAAGTGTGTGGAATTAAGGTTTTTAAGTAGATTTCAATAGCACACCCATAAGCGCGTATCTGTTGAATTTTGAGATGAACTAACGATTTTTCCAAGGTCGATTTTTTAATGATATAAGGGTGTTTTCCATTTAAACTTCAAAGTAGCATATCTTGATGCGTGTACAAACAAACAGACAAAAATTCCAAAAGCCATCTTGGTGTGTCCTATGACTCATCTTACATCCCCACAAAAAATTTTTTTCAAATATCTTCAAAGTATAGACACGCCAACTTTTTTATTTACAGTTTTATTATATATATATATATATATATATATATATATATAGACAGATATATATTATATAGATGTGTGTTCTCTATATAAAAATACTATGGCACATTTTCTAGCAGAACCCAAGAGTTTTTGCTAAACAGCAAACTTCATCATAAAAACAGCATCACAAAAACCAAGACACGAACTAGGACTAAGCTTTGATGCTCTTACCATATCAACACCCAGCACAACACTGTTTTGGTGGCGAAAGAGACACGCTGACACGTTGGGTATCTCCTAACATGATGCTAACACCCTCATGCTTCACAGTGTGGATTGTGTTTTCAGTATGGAGTTTGTTTCCAAACGTTCCGCTCTGTGCCAAGGCCAAAAATGTTCTGTTTTGGTCTCATTAGATCAGAGAACTGTTTTTCCTTGTTTGCTGAAAAGCATGTTGGAGACAAACAGGATTTCATATTGCTAGTCACTGAACAACAGCTTCTTTTATCTGAGACATGGAGCTCTTCAACTTCTTCAGAGTTACCCTTGATCTTTTTTTCACTCTGATCTTGAACTTCTCTGTTGTTGTCTCTGATTATATACAGTACTGTATGCTTGTTTGTTTATTATTCATCGTCATGACGTGATTAATTGGCTTTGATTTTCATAAAGAATTTGCAAGAAATGTTTCCACACACTTCTGTAATATTGCTATATGTTGAAATGAATTATACTCTACTGAATACATTATATACCACTAATAACCTCAGATGCAGATGTGTGCCAAATCATAATCTCATATAAAAGATATCTTCATGTGATTTTAGAAGAAAAAAAAGGGCAACATTTATTCTTTTTTGTCTTGTCTTGTATTCTTGAGGCTTTGCTGTCATCTGCTGGTTGAACAGAACACACACGCACACATACACACACACACACACACACACACACACACACACACACACACACACGAGAAAGCTTGGATTCTGCAGTTTTACTCAATATTTTAGGAGCTCAAATTTCCTTTTTGTCAAAATGTACACTCATAAGGGAGTTACCTTGGGTTTATATAATAAATAATCCCCTTGCACCACCAGGTCCTGGGTTCAAATCCCACGTCAGGTCTGTGTCCATGGAGGTTGCACGTTCTTCTCATTCTTGGTGGGTTTCCTCCTGGTTCTCCGGTTTTCTCCCACAGTCCAAAGACATGCGGATTAGGCTAATTGGCGTTTCCAAATTGCCTGTAGATGGTCCTCTGGAGAAGGAAATGGCAACCCACTATAGCAAATTCGTGTAATACAGTAGACTTCTTTTCCTAAAAACAATCTTGCCCACATTCTTAGAGCATTGTGTAAACTTTAAATGTAACACATATACTGTAGCTACAAGCAAAGAGTAAGGGGGCCGAGCACCTTTTGGCTGCACCTTTAGCAAATCCATGGAGACCGAAAACTACCAGGACGTTGAGTATTTACAAGAAAAATCTACTACTGTAAATTCAAAGATAAAACATCAACCCCTAGCTGAGATATGGCCTTACTTCCTGTTTTTTTTTTTTCAGTAGCCTTCCCTGGTAGCAAATAAACTAGAAACCTGTTTACTCACTCTAGAGCATTTGTAGTTCCCATCAGGAATTTAATTACCCTCATATAAACATGAATGTCATAGCTAAATTGGGCATGTCATAAATTCTGAATTGAGAAAGAATTTGGAACAAACATGCCATTTTTTTTTTTTTTTTTGAGATTTTCTGATGTCAACACAGGATAAAAATTATACATTACAGTACAGTACAGAACACCTGATACTTTCGTTACCCATCAGCATCTAGTTGGATATTTGACTGCTCTTTATTCCAGAACTGGCTGTTGATTTTCTGGCACAGACCTGCAATAAGGTTGAGTCTACAAAGCTTAAAGTTAGCCTGCTTTATCCATTCCACATCCAGTTCTGGTGTGTGTTTGGGGTCATTGTGTGGGTGGAACACTCCATTTTGTTCAAGCTTAAACTGGCTTGCTGATGATTTAAAGTTCTGCTGAAGAATTCTGAAGTAGTCCTAGTTCGTCCATTCACTTTGTGCAGCACACCGGCTCCCCTGGCAAAACGGCCGCAGAACATGACACTCCCTCCACTATGATTAACAGCTGTTACAGGGCCTCACCTTTAATCCTCCAAACATACTGTAACTCTCCTCTACAAGCTTTCCTCCATAAACTTTTTTCTTTGTCAATGTGCTCCGCTGCAAACTTTAGTCAAGCTTGAAGTTCTGGATTTTGGAGTAGGGACTTCTTCCTCTGTCTCCAGCCTTTCAGCCCCAGGTTCTGAACACTGGCTTGAGTGTAGGCGGTGACTCTGGTTGAACACCAGCTTCCAGTTCATGGCAGACCTTGGTGGTTCCTGAGATGTTCCTGACCATCCAAAACAATTTCCTCTCAGCTGAGGTTGACAATTTGGGTCTCAGACCTTGTCAAAAACTTCTGTACTTATGTACAATTGTTTGGATTGGTAAATCCAGTGAGTGCTGTCAATCAAACCCTTTTTATTTGGCGCAGAGAACCTAGCAGCTGGAGTCATAATCATATCATAATTACTAACAGGAAGTTGAGAGGCCTTTGGCTCAGCTAATTAAAAGAAATTTGGGGACTTTTACCACCACTGAGATAATGATCTGTGCGTGGATGTACACCGATAAGTGCCAACATTATGACCACCTGCCTAATATTGAGTAGGTCCCCTTTTGCCACCAAAGCAGTGATGTGCTTGGTGTTTTATGGTAAGAGCATCAAGCTTTTCAGCAATTTGATCTACACTAGTTCTTCTATTGAATCCGAATACATGGGCCAGCCTTCACTCCCCATGTGCATCAGTAAGCCTTGGATACCCAGGACCTTGTCACCAGTAAGCCTTGGATACCCAGGACCCTGTCACCAGTTTACTGGTTTTCCTTCCTTAAATCACTTTTGGTAGGTCCTGAACACTACAGACCAGAAACACCCTACAACAGCAACAGTGGAGGTGCGCTGATCCAGTTAAATACTGTCACCATTACAATTTGGCCCTTGTCAAAGTCACTCATGTCTTTCCATCACTTTAAGGCACCACGGTAACAGAATACTGTATTATAACCGTACTGTGGCTAGAGCCAAATTGTGATGGGTGATGTGATGGGTCAAAGCAACTCTAAAACTGCAGCTTTCGTGGGATGTTCCTGGTCTGCTGTGGTCAAGACAAGTGTTTCCCACCCTAGTATATTTGCCAACCCTTGAACACTTGTTTTTAAACCCCTTGTTTTTAAAAATCTGTTTATCTGCATTCTGTAATCAATTACATTGCTCTCACACTAGCACAATAAACAGGAACAGGAGAGGTCGCTTGAGAGCGGTGTACTGAGATGCAGTAAATGCAGTGCATGCCAACTTCCAGAAAAAGAATAAGTAGGCCATACTGACGGTCTGGCATACTCTGTAGAGTAACACAGGTTCACAAGTTTTTTCTTCTTTAAAAAATACAGAAAGATTAAGCCTTAAAACTCAATATTAATGTCTCACTGTTTAGACGGAAGTCCTGCCGATGTTTATCGACAGGGCGGCTTCAAACATTGTACTGTGCATTAGTTTTTTTTTAATTATGTCATGTAGAACCAAAGTTATAATTACTTTTAAAACATGTAAATTTTAATGCAAAAATGCAGAACTCACAAAATGTGCATATTATTACTATTATTATTATTAATGTTATTATTATTATTATTGGTCGAAGAAACAACCATAAAACACGTGATCTTGTGAATCTGTGCAAATCTTGTGAATTTTTTGCCTAAGTGATCTATTTATAAATATTTTATGTGTGTATACGTACTTGTTTAAAATTAACCTAGGTTATGCTAAAAAAAAAAAAAAAAAAAGGATGTTACTATTTTGATTTGCATTTGAGATGTGTGTAATGTGATATTTTATTATTTTCTTTTCTTTTTATAATGTTTTATTATTTATGTAAAGCACTTTGGGGCACTTGTTGAAATGCTATACAAATAAAGTTTAGTTGAGAAAGTTGAGTACTCCATTGCACATTTCTGAGCATGTCATTTTACATATAGTTTAGATCTGATTATATATATATTTTTTAATTTAGCATTAAGCAATATAGTGTATATATGTGGTATATATAAAAAAGAAGAAGTGGTCTACTACATACAACAATTTACTATGTTTATATATATATATATATATATAGAGAGAGAGAGAGAGAGAGAGAGAGAGAGAGAGAGAGCACTTTTGTGCTAGCAGGTAATTCCGGTCCATTCCAAGGTCTACCGCAAGTATATTGCAGGCCTGTGGGAAGCAAGGAAAACCAGTGGACCGGCGACAGGGTCATGGGCGGACAAGGATCATTGACGCGCATAAAGCGTGAAGGCTGGCCCATGTAGTCCGTTCCAATAGAAGAGTGACTAGGTTTGCTGTAGGTGGGTTATCAATGTTTTGGTGGTGAAGGGCAGGGACCTACTCAATATTATGCATGTGGTCATAATGTTATGGATGATCTGTGTATACTTTGATTCTGACCATTCTGCCCCAGAAAAAGACCACTTAAAAATATAATAATTGCAAGGCCAAAATAGCCATTGTATTCATGTTCATGATAAGCGTATGTAAACTTAAGGTATAAGTAAGTAAGTACTATTGCGGAAAAATGACTTTATGTCCTTTGCTATCAAATCACATTGGTATTGAAGAGTTGAATGACATTTCTGCAACATGGAATTAGGGAAAATAGGTATGAAAGTAGGTTTTAATAGATTTTCCTCTTGCACTTACAAAGTTTTCCATGGGCTTCCATAGATTCCTGTATAATAATAATAATAATAATAATAATAATAATAATATCGGCAAGAAATTAAAGGGAGAGTTTATAAGACGGTAAGGAGACCAGAAATATTGTGGAGATGTTGCCACTGACAAAAAGGCAGGAAGCGGAGCTGGAGGTGGCCGAGCTGAAAAGGCTGCGATTTGCTTTGGGAGAATGGACAAGATTAGGAATGAGTAGATTAGAGGGACAGTGTAGGTAGGACGGCTTGGAGACAACCGTCAAGTGGCCAGAATAAGATGGTTTGGACATGTGCAGACGAGGGATGAGGGTTATATTGGGAGGAGAATGTTAGAGATGGAGCCAGGAGGCGAAGAGGAAGGCACAAGTGGAGGTTTATGGATGTGGTGAGGGAGATGCAGGAGGGTGGAGTGACAGGGGATGATGTGATCGACATCCTAAAGGGAGAAGCCATAATAATAATAATAATAATAATAATAATAATAATAAATAACATGAGTTATAAATCAGCACCCAAACCACTTTTTTTTCTTTCTTTCTCCCTCTGTTTCAGTACTTGATTTCATGCTCTCCTCTTTAATATGTAATCAGAATCAGTTTGTCTGCAGTCTGAGTGGCTTTTCTGGATCAGTAACAGCAGTTCACTTGCTCTCTCTCTCTCTCTCTCTCTCTCTCTCTCTCTCTCTCTCTCTCTCTCTCTCTCTGCAGCCTGCGTAATTATGTCCAGGATTTACGAGGAGAGAAGCAGCTCAGCTTATTTGCAAACTGCTTGATGCAGGCGATGCCACTTCCGGAGCATCACTAAAATGCTTTATAAATATTCTTATCTCTCAGAGAAGCATAAGCAGCAGCAGAACTCCAATATGAACATCTACTGTATGTGGCTTTTATAACCATTTGAATGCGAAGAAATAACCATCTTTAATCTTTAAAAATTTTTAAATGGATATGTTTTTATCATTGTCTGTCTGTGCAAATAGACTTAAAGTTCATGTTATTTCTTGTTATTTCTTGTATTATTAGTGTGAAGGAAAATTAGTGCCTTAACACATCTTTGTAAATCATGCTTCAGCTCTCAGCATGAAAAAGGGTTGACTGCCACAGCCTATGACTTCACATCAACGGTCACTGCTGTAAGGGGACATTGGACTGGGGGAAACCGGAGCACATGCAAGAAAGCACACACACACACACACACACACACACACACACACACACACACACACACACACACACACACACACACACACACACACGTATATAGAGTTATATGTAGCGTTATGATATGGGAATATAATATCGGAAATAAATCAACTTCAGGGTTACTAGCTCCGCTTTATCCCACCAATCTTTCATGGAATATATTTATGACAAAATTTGGGTTTGATTTTTAAAGAATAAGATACAAGTATCTTTATTCAAAATAACTACATCTTATACTGGGTACATTTTGTATGGCGTCCCTCTTACTGTATGAGATCAAAGGAAGAAATAGGACAACAAATATCAAATAAAGAGCAGCACATTTTTTCGTAGATTTGCATTTCTTCAAAAGAGTGCGAGAGATTTAAGAGGACTTGGGAGGCCACTGGAAATGAACTTTCCTCAGAGATTTTGTGTTTAAGGAAAAAAAAAATGAAGGCGTTATTTACCAATGTGCCTGAGAAATGGACTATAGTGGTACCTCGGCATATGCCTCACGAATTTACATCTTAAGGACTGAAATCTTGCAAGATATTGGCTTCTGCATAGGAAGCGTTTTCGGCATACGAGCAACCGAACTGAGCCAAACTTGTTTGCATCAGTGGAAAGTGAAGTGATGCAAGTTAAAAAAAAAAAAAAAAAAGAATTGTGTTTTTTTTTTTGCATTTTGTGCAAAATTTAGTGGAGACATACAGTAGCACCATGGGTCGCAAGAATCTTAGCAAGGACGGTAGCAAGAAGAAAAGGGAGACACTTTCAGTTTGGTTTTTAAAGCAGCCGGTGCAGAGAGGAATCATAAATTAGGAATAATTGAGGTTTAGTGCCTATTTATTTGATATTTTACTTAATTTACATGTCTTTTCTAAATGTTTTGTTCTAAATTGTTTTTATATTCACAAATATGATTAAAGTGTTGGAAATTGCTAATATTGGTAATATTTTTGGGTGGCTTTAACTGATTATCTGCATTTCTCCTATAGGAAAATACATTTCACCATATGAAATGTCACCTAATTATATCTGTATACCGAGGTACTACCATATTCATCTAAGCTTTTAAAATATAATACAGGAAAATAAATGTGTCCTTTCATCTAAAGAAATAATATATACTAGTAAATAAATACATTTCTCAATAATACTCAGGGATTTCAAATCTGTACATTCCCTACTGTTTTTCCTGTCACAGAGCCATCACGGTGAAATTAGGTTTGTATCCCTTTAAGAGACGCCTTTTTTTTTGTTTTGGCGCCAATTTTGCAACGGTGGTCGTTAAATCGCGTCAGCAAAAGTGCACGAGCCCAAGTTCGGTAGGTTAGATTCTAGCTGTTTAGCATTTAGTTATTAACATTTGCCATTTGTTCACTGCCAGCTCTCCACCCTTTAATCCGAAATATTTGTAAGTATATATTTGTAGATTAACGATTTAATAACTGTACAGCTTTGCTATTAGTTCAAGCTAAATGTGGCTAATTTATAACTAAATTGTTCAGTGCTAGTTGCTATGTTTTGTGTGAGAAATTAAATGCTCGTACTGGTAGGAAAATATGGGCAGAACTGTTTTATTTCTCTTATACCACAAAAGTATCTTGGAGATACTTTTATTTTTAAATACAAGGTTTGTTTATAGTTTAATTGATAAAACATTTTTCACTTATGTTATAGCATCTATCAGTCTTTTCCTCACCAGCCTCTCTTCTTCTTAAAGTGAAGACTTCTGACACTGGAGATATATATATATATACCCCATCACATCCCATCCCCAGGAGCTACAGGTTGTACTTTTAAGGTGAGAATTCTGTTAGAGTTGTGTTAAAAAAGAAACAATTCATGTTTTTTAAGGGCAATATCGTGTTCCTTTATAGTTGCTGTTCTTTATGGAACCACAAGATGTCGCCCAAACTCTGTCCCTAAGTCTTCACTTCGTCATAAACGTTTATCTTGTGTTGTTATCTATCTATCTATCTATCTATCTATCTATCTATCTATCTATCTATCTATAATTTAGTATAATAAGTTAAAAGTAAGTTTTTTTTAATGAAGGAAAATGATGTCCAGAAAGATGTAATATCAACTGGGAATGAATCCGCCTTAGAAGCTCGATGCTAAAATATCTGGCAACCGGGCATCTGCAATATGACAAAATATCATATGTTTCTCAAAGGAATTTTTTACGATACGTGATTTCTCTGATGCATCACCATATACAGTAGGTTTGCGCAGAAGTGTTGTTTTTGTATATACTGACTGATAAAACACTGACATCAGACTGATAAACAAATTGATTAATTGAGCTTTTAGAATGAAATTTCAGCATTATTTTCTTCCATTTCACTTTTTTAAGAAATTGTAAAGACTCTAAAAAAGAAACATATACTATGACGTTTCAATTTTGATATTGTTACATGTTAAAATGTTTTATGGATAGATAGATAGATAGATAGATAGATAGATAGATAGATAACTTTATTAAACCCAAAGGGAAATTGTGTGGTTACAGCGGCCAGTTCACATAATGTACAACAATCAAGCAAAAACAAGAATTGTAAGAATGCAATGGGGGAGGGAGGAGGAAAAAAAAAGAAGTTTTACAATTAAAGTGCATTAATGAGGTAGAAAAATGTTATCAAATAATATGAATATGAAAGTACTGCTTCTATGTACACATGCATGATGATTGTATATACAGGTGGAAATTAAACTGTATATGAGATGCATCAGCAAGTAGTAATGTAGAGAATGAACCAGCCAATATACAGGGTGGGCCATTTATATGGATACACCTTAATAAAATGGGAATGGTTGGTGATATTCACGTCCTGTTTGTGGCACATTAGTATATGTGAGGGGGCAAACTATTCAAGATGGGTGGTGACCATGGTGGCCATTTAGAAGTCAGCCATTTCTATAAATGGCCCACCTTGTATAACAAGCAAATAATTAAAAAAAGAGGGTGCAATGAATGAAGGATGTGACCATAGTGCATTAAAGACAGAATATATGTGAGCTGTCAGAGAAGGAGATCCCTCACTTGACACAGAGCAGAGTTATTGTAAAGTCTAATTGCATTCGGCAACAAAAGACTTCCTGTAGTGTTCTTTGTCACAGCGGTGCTGAAGCATTCTCTTACTGAAGGTGCTCTGCTGTTTATCCAGCAGGTTGTGAAGGGGATGTGAGGTGTTCTCCATGATGGTTAACAGTTTGTGTAACATCCTTCTCTCCACTACAAGATCCAAACATTTCAATGGAGTGCCCAGTATGAAACTCGCCTTCTTGATGAGTTTGTTGAGTTTCTTAGAGTCACTGATTCTGATGCTGCTGCTCCAGCAGATGGAAGCAAAGAATATTGCACTTGCCACAATAGACAAAAAAAGATCGGCAACATCTTGCTGCAGACATTAAAGGACTTGAGTCCTCAAGATGTAGAGCTAGCTTGTGGTGATTGAGTAGGCATTTTCCAACCAACAGTCAGACCTTATCAGGTCCGTCAATTTGCCCACTTACAAATTAATGGCGCTTAAAGCGGAGTTTTTTCCCCACATTTTTTCCCCACAAGCTAGCTATCAAGCTTTAGCGTAACTAAAATATTAATTATGCTAATGTTATTTTGTGTTTGTTTGACTTCCGTCATCAAACTCAAAATAAATAACTACATCTCTTGTGTTGTAGTTAATTTACAACGATTCCAGTTAGCTGGTTAATGATGCGTAGCAGACAACTAGCGGTTTGACACCTGCATTGCAGCTGTCACTCAGACCACACACCTAATTATGCACAATGTGCATGAAGGTGCATTTATGGCTTAATATAATTTTATCTAATGCTCGTCATAGGCTTTCAGGTCTTTTAGATGTTATTATCACTGATACACCTGGCAGATTGGTCACCAAACATGCGAACCTAGGACTTTCCTTACCTACCTGCCTCTGGATCAGGGACTTCCTGTCTAATCATCCCAGACTATTAGGCCGTTTTTTCGCACTTGGCACAATAGTTTTGTACCATTCCTAGGAGCGATTGCTCCCCCTTCGCACTCCCCCACTGGCCAGTGTTCACATTATTTTTGCTCTCTGTTCGTTCACTTGCACTCTCTGATACAGCAGGTGGCAGAATGCTACAAGAAACCTACTTGGTTTGTGAGCCGCCATTAAAGACGTGAAGAAGGATGTGAGGACAGTAAGTTTCGCACTATGGCTAATAATGATATGTCCGTAAAAAAAAATGTCAAGTAACACTCTCATGTGCCTTTCTACTGTATCAGTTATGGCTGTGCACACAGATATTTCAGACGGGAAAGATGGCACTGATGACTTCATGTCTAAACAGCGATCTACTTCTGTTCATAGCTACGGTTGACTTCCGTATCTGATTCGATTTGTGCCCAAATATGCAGTATTGTTCTCGAGTCGTGAATCGAGTCTTTCCCACCAGACTCGGTCCTGGTTCCTGAGCGTAAAACAGTTGAGTTCTCGCTCATCTCATTAAGGCCCAAGTGTTTTGTATACAGTAAACGATCCCGGAGCCCTAATGTGAAAACACCCTTAGACTAGACTTCCACCTCTCCTTCACCCGGCATCCCAAAGGCTGTGCATCAGGCCCCTTTCTCTACACTGTCTACCCTCATTACTGTGCTCCCACGCCTCCTGCTATAACGCCATCTTCGTTTGTAGATAATTGTGAGTGGACTTATCTCAGAAGCCGAAGAGACATCCAACAGGGAGGAAGATCAAAGCCTAGCAGCGGTGTTCAGATAGCAATCTTGTCCTGAATGCCTCAAAAACAAAGATCGACTTCCAGAAGTATAGTGCAGGCCTCAATCCATTATATAGCAACAGAGTCTGTGTGAAAAGAGAGCCTGCTTTTAGGTTCCTGAGTACACACATTGCAGATGATCTCTCCTGGACCACAAACACCAAACACCCCACTCCATGAGGCTCCTCGGGAAATCAACTTACAGGAAAAGCAGGGTGTAAATATTACATGTTCTATTATTATTCAAACTTATTTATCTAGGTTAAAAGAGTAAATATGTTTAGTATTTGCCATATTCTTTGCAATTTCTACAGCATTTGGCAGATGCCCTTATACAGTGTGATTTTTCTCATGGTACATCTACGGGTTAAGGGCCTTGCTCAAGGGCCCCACAAGGGCAACTTGGTGATTGTGGGGTTTGAACCAGGGATGTTCTGAACCATAGGTCAATGCCTTAATCACTGAGCTACCCCCTGATATCTAATGCTGAAGTTTTATTTTCACTCTCACACACACTCACAATAAATGAAAATACATAAATTATTCAGTACCAGGAACAGAAATGCAATATTTTTTATGGGACTTAATCCTTAATAATAAGCTAATTCACTTAAGTTTAAAATAAAATATTCTTAGTTGGCTCAGTTTTAATTTAACGTAAATACTGTACACTATTTCTAAAATCAGTTATAAAAAATACAGATACTCTGTACTATTACAGTCATGGACTTTTGTCCCTTAAAACCAGCATGCCCACCTCTGCTGGGCTGAGACTCGATTCTAGACAGGGGTCTTCTTCACTGTCTATAAGGGACATGCGTACTGTATGTAAGTGTTGACCTCAGCTGTCACTGCTTCTCTGAGCTGTAAAAGAGGATCAGATGCAGCTGAACATGCTTCTGGGGTTGAAAAAGTGCGCCTGAAAGAGAAGCTGCAGTTAAGCTGCGATGCTTATTGCTGATGGATTTCTGATTCAGTGTTTTGTTACTCGGTTTTTCATGATTCAGACAGCTTTTGATTTTTCTAACCACATGATAATTTGGCATTCAACATTTTATATATCAGCTTTAGTGCATTTACCTTTTACGCTGTTTCCATCAGTTCAGAGGTCTCTCTGCTTTATAATTGGAATCTTATTTGCACTGGCTTACTAAATCCAAAATCTTGAATTCAGAAACGTAGTCATGTCCATCAGGACTGTCAATGAGGCAGTAAAAATATTTGACTTTAATTGATTTTGTCAATTACTTGTCATCTTCCTCTGCAGTCATCTTCTTCAGTACAGAAGTGTTTAAAGATAGAGAATTGGCTTGCGGTATGACATGCTGATAGAATTAGTACAATAATTGGCATCAGTGAATTCCTGGCCAAGAGCCTTGTTTATGGATTTAAGGATATCTTCATCCTGCCACAAAAGGACTGGGACGCCCGGACTGTTGCTATAATTTACTGACTTGAACCTCATCTTGGTGGGCAATCTGTTACAACGGTGTATTCTTTTATTCTGTTATTTTTTAACATTTTTAAAGGCAACACTTTTTTCTTTTACTTTTTTTCTTTTATTCCAGCAGTGGGAGAAACAGTTCCTTGCACAGCACTGCTGTCTTCTCAATCCATTCATCACCTTTTAAGGCATTTCAAGGCCGAACCACTGGAATCTGATGTGACATGTCAGTTCCACTGCTTTGACTTCGCTCATGAAAAAATTAGTTACCTGTAATTTTAAATAAAATAACCTCTGTTAACATGGATATGATGAAATGGAGTAGGAAAATAAGTACAGATATTTCCGATCACCTCAATAGCTTTCACTTGGTTCAGCATTAATTTATTTAAAAATAATAATAATAATTAAAAAAAATTATATATATATATATATATATATATATATATATATATATATGACTAGTTTTCAAAACTATCACCACACCCTGCAACCAGAAGCTGAGAAGGCCCTGGCTCTCAGTCTCTGCTCTAATTCATCCCAAAGGTGTTCTATCGGGTTGAGGGCAGGACTCTGTGCAGGCTAGGCATTCTCATCCAGCATCAGTGTCTGACCTCACAAATGCGCTTCTGGAAGAATGGTCAAAAATTACCATGCTCCTAAACCTTGTGGAAAGCTCCCCAGAAGAGTTGAAGCTGTTATTGTAACACATGTGGAAAGGCTTTTAGGTGACTGCAAACTGACAGCGATACGTTCCTTCCAGATGTACTGAACAACTTCTATGCCCGGTTCAAGGTGCAGGATGATAATGGCGGTGAGGAAAAACACCGCTCCTGGCAAGTACTCTGTCTTGACACAGGTGATGTGAGGAAAACTTTATACAGAGGACTGCTGGACCAGAGGACATTCCTGGCAAAATGCTCAGGGAATGTGCAGATCAGCTAGCAGATGTTTTCACTGACATTTTCAACATCTCCCTGTCTTTCTGATATGCTTCAAGGCCAACACCATCGCCCTTCTACTCAAGAGATCTCTAGTGTCTTGCCTGAGTGACTACCATCCTGTTGCACTTATACCCATCTTGGGCATATCAAAACACTGCTGCCCCCTTACTGTAGTCCCCGCAGTTTGTGTACTTTCCCAACTGTTCAATGGATGATGCCATTGCAACCACCTTCCATCTGGCACTCACACGCATGGACGATAAGGACACATGATTCCAAACGCTTCAGTTCAGCACTAGATTAAAAACCTGAGCCTACTGGGCCTAAACACCTCCCTATACAACTGGATCCTTAACTTTCTGACTGGGAAACCTCAGTCAAGATTGGGAACGGTCCAGCACACTGAGCACAGGAGCACAAGGTTGTGTGCTTTAACTGATGTTCACTCTTCTGATTGACAAATGTGCAGCAAATTACACAGCCATGGAGGGTTTCCTCAGCAGTAACAACAGTTTCGCTTATACAGAGGACAAACGAGCTGTTGTAGAATCAACAACCTTTCTCTGGATGTGGACAAAACTAAACAGATTGTTGACTTCAGAAGAGCAAAGAAAACAACTGCTCATCGAACATCAACAAGTCCTCCATGGAGATCATCAAAGACAACAAAATAGCATATACAGTACAGACCAAAAGTGTGAACACATCTTCTCATTCAAAGAGATTGAATTTGTATTATAGCAAGAAAAAAGCAGCTAAGTGAAGAAAAAAACTAGCGGTCATCATTATTTTAAGAAATGAAGGTCAGTCAGTCCGAAAAATTGGGAAAACTTTGAAAGTGTCCCCAAGTGCAGTCACAAAAACCATCAAGCGCAACAAAGAAACTGGCTGATATGCGGACCGCCCCAGGAAAGGAAGACCAAGAGTCACCTCTGCTGTGGAGGATAAGTTCATCCGAGTCACCAGCCTCAGAAATCGCAGGTTAACAGCAGCTCAGATCAGAGAGCAGGTCAATGCCACACAGAGTTCTAGCAGCAGACACATCTCTAGAACAACTGTTACGCGGAGACTGTGTGAATCAGGCCTTCATGGTAGAATATCTTCTAGGAAGCCACTGCTAAGGACAGGCAACAAGCAGAAGAGACTTGTTTGGGCTAAAGAACACAATAAAGAACACAATAAAGAAAACTCTTTGAATGAGAAGGTGTGTCCAAACTTTTGGTCTGTACTGTATATCTCAACTGTTGTAGGTCTTTTGGCCGTTCCTGTTGAGAGGTCGCCACAGCGGACCATCCATTTCGCACAGAAGCTTGGCACAGGTTTTATGCCGGATGCCCTTCCTGATGCAACCCTTCCAATCCTTTATCCAGGCTTGGGACCGGTACTGCATCCAGTAGCTGGGGTTTGGCCATTGACTGGGAATTGATACTGTACATTGCAATATCTTTTCTCTCATGTATGAACAATAGAACTTCATACTGCTCAATGCTGCCCTTTCCTTAACTGTGCTCATTGTCTTGTGCTGTCATGCACTGTTTGAACTAGCTTGTACTTGTGAACTTTATGTAGTTTCTTTTAGTAATATTTTAGAGTACTCTAAATTTTAGAGAGTTGATATGGTTAAAAGGATACTCCACCCCAGTGCCCTGTGGAGGTCAACATGATGTTAACTATAAAAGAATGAGCCTAGACTGTGTTTAAAATGAGGGAAGACAGGATGAATTGTTTGCTGTGCATCGGTACACTTCAGCCGGCTCCCCAGCTTGCCAGATGGGAGAGAGTGAGAGAGAGAGACACACAGATGTACACACATACCCACAGTATGAATTATAGTATCTGAGTGTTCTGTCTGGCTTATTAACAGAATGCACAGTGTATTTGAGTTTTTGGCCAAATGTCTTGTAAGGTTATTAATGTGTTCCAGTTAAGTTCTGGGGAAAACAAAGATGTGAAATTGTATAGATAGAACAGATGAGCCATAGGAATTATTAACTTATAAGGAATAAGAAATAATTCAAGAACAAAGAGTAACATTTGAAAGTTTGCATGTCAGAATAGCACATGGGAAAATTTAAGGAACATGTCCTGACACAGCCAAGCTCTTACTAGAGGCCAAGGAGGCAGCCTTGCCTAGCACAACCCTGCACCTGGCTATTTCAGGAGGCCAAGGAATCTTCCTCTCCTGTCATGATTCCACACACTGTCCCACTCAACGTTCTCAAGAACGTGAGGAGGCAGCCTCCTTTGCCACTAGCTTATGCTTTGTCCCAGTCAGGCTCTCACCAGAGGTCAAAGAACGAGCTCCTCAGCCACCATCCGATGTAACACTCCAGTGCAATGTCTGTCATGCGGCAATTGCACCCATTCAATAATCATTTCTTTAACACTTTTTTTTTTTTTAAAGCTTAGTAATTTTTAATGTTGAATTCACAGATTAAACCTTTCATACAAAATTCGCATATATTAGAAATATAGATAGAATGATACATAGATATGATATTCTTTCGTCTGCTCCCGGAAAATGGTCACCGCAGCGGACCATCCGGCCGGCACATACAGTTGTGTTCAAAATAATAGCAGTGTGTTGAAAAAAGTGAGTAAAGCTCCATATCCATATAATAATTTTTCATTTAAATCACACAAATGCATTGGACAACCTGCACGTTCTATTCTGGATCATAACATGAAGGAAGATGTGCTAAATTTATTATTAGTTTACAGAAAGTGAAGAAAAACAAATAGTCATCATTCATCTTTACAAAGTGATTAATCATTTTTGTTTAATGGTAAATTAAAGTTGAATCTTTCTTGTGCATCTCTGAACTAATATTTAGTTGTATAACCATGGTTTCTGAGAATGACAATTGTACTACACACCACAGTTCCGCTACATTTCTTGGTTTTGCCTCAGAAACAGCATTTTTAATGTCAGCCCACAAGTTTATCTATTGGATTAAGGTCTGGGGATTGGGCTGGCCGCTCCATAACGTTAATCTTGTTGGTCTGGAACCAAGATCCTGCTCGCCTACTGGTGTGTTTGCTCTTTTTTTTAATATTTACTCTTTAAATATTCCGATTTACTCAAATTGATCCATGATGTGATAAATAGGCCCAACACTAAGGTACGAGAAGCATCCCCATATCATGATGCTTGTGCCTCCATGCTTCACTGTCTTCACAGAGTACTGTGGCTTGAATTCAGTGTTTGGGGGGCTGATTGCGGCCTCTAGACTCAAAAAGAACAATCTAGCTTTCATCAGTCCACGAAATATTGCGCCATTTCTCTTTAGGCCAATCAATGTGTTCTTTGGCCTGTAACCTCTTCAGCCCATGTCTTTTTTTCAACAATGGGACTTTGCTTCTTGCTGATTGCTTCTAATAGTAACAGTACTCACAGGTAACTTTGGATGTTCTTTGATCATGCTGGAACTGACCATTGACCGAGTCTTTGCCAATTTTGTCATTGTTCCATCCATTCGAATGGTAGTTTTCCGCTTTAGTTTTCCATTTTCTCCCACTTCTTTCTGGTTTTGGTCTCCATTTTAAGGCATTTGATATCATTTTAGCAGAGCAGCCTATCATTTTCTGCACTTCTTTGTATGTTTTCCCATCTTTAATCAACTTTTGAATCAGAGTACGCTGTTCTTCTGAACAATGTCTGGAACGACCCATTTTACTCTGATTTTCAGAGAGAAATGAACAGAACAGCCTTTCTTGCATTTGTCCTTAAATAAGGGGAGCTTGCTTGACACCTGTTTTTCACAGAATAATTCACCTCTCTAACTGAACTCCACACTGCTATTATTTTGAACACGCCTCATTTGCTTTGCAGGTTTTACATCAGATGCCCTTTCTGATGCAAGCCTCCCATTTTTTTTATCCGGGCTTGGGACCGGCACTGCATCCAGTGACTGGGGTTTTGGGCAGTGGCTGGGAATGGAACCTGGGCCTTTTGCATGGCAGGCGAAAAACCTCCATCCCAAGCCCAAATCCCTTGATCCTTGCACCTCCAGGATGGGGTTTTCGAATCTCTTCCCTGTTCTGTGTCTGTGGAATTTGCATGCTCTTCCCATGCTTGTTCGTTTCCTCTAGATAATCCGGTTTCCTCTCACAGTCCAGAGACAATGTGGGGTAGGCTGATTGGTGTTTCCCTAAACAGGTTTAGCATTATAGATACTTGAGGGATGGATTACATCTTTTGTCCAATATTTAATCCAGTATTTTATATTGGTGTCCATCTCAAATAACAGTACTATGTGCTCCAACTCAGTTTGACACTGGACTGAATACTGAATTATGAAATATCACACTGCAATAAATGTAGATTGTTTTATGACCAAGAAGGAAACACGGAGCCCAAAATAACCGCAATAGCTTCCTGTAAAACTCCATAGACGGATTTCCAGTTTACCGGTCATGAGGGAGCGATCATTTCACACATGACTCATCTATATTAATTAATACAGTAATCAAAATGAAACCTCTCCAGGGAGCTGCTTTTTTTTTTCCTGAACCTATCTTCACATCCAGTATAAAGCCTAAAAAATGAATAGCTGACACTTGCTGGAATGGTTTATGCAGATTCATGTCTGTCGTGATGATGTCACGACACAGCTCTATGAACACGACGCTTAAAAAAGAATATCATGTATATTTAAAGCTATTTCTTTCCTTAAGCTGTGCCAGAACATTGATGTACAGTATTAAAAAGGGGTCACAGTCAAACAAAAATGTGTTTACTGCGGGAAGACTCGTAAGAGCTGAAATCAGTCAAACAACTTGAACTTGTATTCAATAGCAACATGTAGAGAAATGGCCACCGCAGGAGGTTGCTGACAGGATTTAAATATATATTTTTATTGATATATTGTTGTTAATAAAATAAAATAGATTTACATCTATCAGATTTAGATGATTCTTTTGAAATAAATACATTTAGAAATTTCCTCCTGTTTGCTCTTTAGAAATGAGTAAAGTGGCATACTATACTATTTTTAAATAAAGCTCAAAACTGCATTTTCACAGAAACACAATTTATTTATAACAATAAAATATTTTGCAAGAAAAGAACTTCATACACAATTGCATTGTTTTAAATCTTTTACTTTTAGATATACTTCTTAAATGAATGAGTCGAAAGTTTTCACAAATAAATGATTTAAATGTTTTCTATCAAGAATTTAATTTCAACCCACAACCACGGTATGTAAAGTTTATTTTCAAAAAAATTGATTCATTTACATTTTCTTTAAAAAATCACATTAAAAATAAATGTTGAAAAACAAAAGAAATCATTTGATATGGGAAAAAACGATGACAATTTAAGAATACACAGTTACAACACTGCTTAAACATGGATGAAATGAATAGCGAGTCACAGATTTGAATACAACAGAAAAAATGCTATATACAGTATGACATCTATTTAATTTATAAGGCAAACATTAGCTATCTACTGTAGCTACGTTCACATTACCTAGCTTTCCAGTTTAACCTCACTGCACTTACTCTTCATTGATAGTCATTTATCTATACTTTTTGTTAAAAGTTAGTATGGCACAGTAATGGAAGAAGTGAAAAATAAGAGTTGCCAGATGAGTTTGGGTTTTTAATACAGTATATTCCACAAGTACTGTAAATATTTTCCCAGAATTCCATACTGACTGCAGTATCACATTGTAAAACAGAGCACACGTAATATTGTCCAAAGGTGTTAACAGTGCATGTACCAGATTGACGTATTATATCTGTTACCTTGACACGTTACAGATGTTTCGTCACACCTGTGAAGTGGCAGCTAGGGAAGGTTTCTGCTGAAATCAGCTATTTTAAATATTACTACATTAGATAAATAGTCTGAACTTGTAAACATGGACTTACTCAGTATTAATGTTATTTGTTTTATTCATTATAAGATTTTGAAGAACCAGTGAATCCAATCAGCCTAGAGAGAACCACAGCTCTGTTTCGGTAATAGGCCTGGAATTTTATGAAACAACATTAGCGAGAGACTTTATTTAGCAGACATTAATAACATTAATTACATTACAGTACAAAAAATATTGTTATCCTCCACAGCAATCTGCCCCATCTTTCTCCATCGTAATGACACAGCAATTACAGCCGTCCTCTGAGAATTTTAATCTCTGTTCCCATCAGCTCTATACAGCTTTATCCTGTTTAGTTCCAGAAAACAATAATATAAAAGATTAATTTACACGTATACAAAAATGCCAGGATGTGATGCATCTCTCACACTTCTTACTCTGCTAGGCACCTGTCCTGTTCTCGGCGCATGAGCTGGCCCAGGCGAGCTGAAGCGAGCAGAAACGTGATGGCAGTAATGAGCTCAGTAATGAAGGACATGGCTGCAAAGGCCAGAGACCAACCAAAATATATCTCGATGTCTTCCAGAGTCTTGTGTCCAGAGATACACTCAGCCTCCCGGAAAGCAGCTGCGGAGTAGGCCACGTACACGCAGATCCCCATTAATGTAATCATACCTAGGAAAAAAAGAGAATGCTCACACGATCATGTCATTTCCACAAGATTTTGAGTTTTTGCTGTTAGAGCTGCGTCAGTATGATATGATATCATGATGCAACGTTTCAAAATATCGCCGTTATCATTGATTATCATCAGGTTTAAGTAAAACACTGTTTGTTACACTGTTTGGAACACTGTAATTAGATTACTGTTATGTCCACCTTATTACTTAAGCCAATTACACCAAAGGTTCGCGCTAAAATATGCATCAAATGGTATTATAATCCATTAGACCAAAATTATAATCTGAATATGTCCCTAAATACCAGTGCAATCCATCGGACCAAAGTTAGGATTTAAAATATCAATATAAAGTATCGGACCACAGTTATGGCCTAAAATATATCCCAACACACCAGTATAATCCATCAAACCACAGTTCTGGCCTAACATATGCCCCATGATACCATTATTATCTAAGCGACCCCAGTTACTGTATGTTCTACAATATGTCCTAATATACCAATATAATCCTGGATGCAGTGCCGGTCCAACATGGCAAATTTGGCATCCCAAATGGGAGGGTTGCGTCAGGAAAGGCAGCCGGCATAAAACCTGTGCCAAGCTTTTATGTGCAAACGGGATATTCCACTTGTTTGTGACCCCTTGCCGAGAACACCCGAAAGACCAGCAGCAGATACTAATATAATCCATCAGACAAGTTAAGTTATGACTTTATTTCTTCGCATATTCAGAGAGGGCAGGGTCTTATCCGGATACAGCACCTCTAGGAGAAACAGGGTTAAGGGCCTTGCTCAAGGGCTCATCAATGGCAACCTGGTGGAGCTGGGGCTCGAACCTCCGACCTTCTGTTCAGTAACTCGATGCCTTATGCCTCTGAGTGGTCTAGAATATGTCCCATAAGTCACAGTCATGGCCCAAATATGTCTCGAAGCACCAGTATAATCAATCAGACCCACGGTTATCTTTCAAAAATGTCAGAAAAAAAGCAATATATATCACAGAATCAGTCAAACTATAGCCCAAAATACCACTATAATAAATCAGATCACAGTTTCAAAATATCATTATATCCACCAGTCACGTATTGCCCAAAATACCTTTATACCATTATAACCAAACGAAACACCACTATAGCCAGTGGGACCACAGTAATGGGCCAAAACACATGTACAAATATTACTGTTCCCAATCAGACTGTTTTGGTCAAAGTCAACCTTGTGTTGCAAAATACCACTATAACCAATCATGGTAATTGTGATCACACATGGGTAAGGAAAACATGAGGGATTTATCTTGTTTTGCTACAAATACAATAATTAAAAACAACAGTTATGATGAACTACTTTAAGTGTAGTGATTTGTGCTAATGCCACCATAGGATTATTTAATTTATTCATACTTCTGTATTTGGAACATTGAACAACTTGTTGGAAATTCGGTGATGTTTAAATCATTAACACCTCCTCAGTGACTCATTCCAAATATACACTGTAGTTTATAGTTTGCATTTATTCATTTTAAACAACACATGCATAAAAGGTCTCTACATAAGCACCAAATGACTCACTCAACAAATCTCCATTTTTCTATATAATATATTTTAACAGGTCTGGCTGCTGTGAAATAAATCACTAAAATTATGATCATGTGAAAATTTATTCTGTAATCTGAGATTGCAGAGCGACATGGGCGACCTGTTTTCACTTTGCATATTCATGTACGCCCATTTATCCTTTCAGTCGCCGATTCATATTTCCCTAACTGTTCCCTATTTCTATGATAATCACCAGAGCACTGCTTTTTCAACGTACAAAGAGACTTTGATTAGGGATGTGTGGTATGGAGACATTGTTAAGAAGCTGTGATTGTGAGGAAGCTCACTTCCACTGAGAAGAAGCAACCCAGTGGCGAGAAGAAGACGATGAGCGCGAGCCAGGATACTCATAACGCCCATCATGCCTCCGACAAAGAGGACGATCACACTAAGGGGCAGCAGCACGATGAACGTCGCCTGCATGTCTGTAAGAGATTATAGAGATAATAATAACCATCATCATAAAATACTTTTCTTACACAGCATTGATTAAACATAAAGCAATGGAATGAATTCAAATAAAATGAAGAATGACATAAAATGATATGTAAAAAAAACATAAGGTAAATACACACATACACATACAAAAATAAATTATTTAATAAAAAACATGAATAAAATAAAAGTCAAATGCCCAAGCAAGGACATTTACTAATATTCCTAATTCAAATATTTCCAGTATATACTTAAAATGCTTTTAATATTTTTTTTTCTAATGGCATTCCCTAGTGGCAAATATGTGTATCCTTGTCCTTCACGACTAACTGAACCCCTGATCAGCAGTAACCTTTATTAAACCTCAAACCTCCACAAGAGGAAGTTAAACCATTGCTTTCTACAACCTGTAGCAATACTTCAATGTTTCTGGCATTTCTCACCCTTCACATCATACCAAAGCATCTTGTTTAAAATCAGGTCTAGAATCTGACCTTGAGTGTTCATTATGAAGGTGATTCATTCGGAAGCTGAAGGATTATTTTTGTGCTCTTCTGCAGGCAAAACAAATGCAACAGCTGGCAAAGCAAATTATTACAGTGCAACTGTCTCCACTCCTTTCCTTGGTGATCTTACTTTAGTACTTTAGTGCCGAAGAACACAGAAGAAAACAAGCTTTACACCTAACCAGCTCATTAACTGCTTAATACTTCAGATTACCGGTAGAAGACTGCGTATTGAGCGCTGCTTCAGAACTCCCCGGAGAACTCTGAGCGGGTAATCAAGAACTCGTTTTAAAAGCCCAATAAGTCTCATGGCTTTCACTGAGGGAAAAATTGAAAAAGATTTGCACATAATAGAAGTCTCAATTGTCCACACTGCTACAAAGCCACAATATCGATTTCGTCAGATTGTTGTCACCTTTGCTTCCTAATAGCTTGCTTTGTGCTGATAGTTTCACTACTTTGAAGGAGGACATGTGAGGTTCAAATTCACATGCTGATAGATTCTCTACACCAACAGGTCGATGTTGATGGTCTATCCTGGACTCGCTCAAGACAGCAGCATCAATTTTGGTCAGCTCACAAATGTTGCCTACAAAGGCTGAGCAATTATCGCATAAAAGCATAACATATTCTGTCAGTCTGCTTCTTTCCCGCTAATGGAGGAAAATGCGCCAAGATTGCAGCCACTTTCAAAATTATATACTACCTCCTACAGTAGAGACATCCAGCAAAGAGCAGAAGTATCACAAGATTTTGAACATCCTTTAAAGCTGTGCTGCTCTTTCATCTGGCCATTGATACTGTACATTTTCTTGGCGACATGCTGGATTTATCAGGATGTTAAAGAACCATGTGCAGTAATACAGCTGTTGAAAAATCAACAGATTTACAAATTAAGCAACTATTGATTGTAATTTATATGCACTTAATTAGAAGTTTAACACTTTCATGTCATTTTACACAACACATGCTGCACCATGTCAATCTAGACAACAGATCAGCCCCACTGAACACATGGCCTTTTCATACCAGCCTATACAACACATGAGGGGCAGAGTTTTACTGTATATGTGGTGCATATGTACTTTGTGATGCATGTACATACTGTAGTGTTTCTCTGTCCATCTTGTGTCCACACATTTCACAGCAATTTCTTTTGTTGTTGCTGGCCGCAACCTAGAATAATAGGCCCAGGGTGGTAAAATAGGGGGAGGTGGTGCACCCAGCTTCCTTGGAAAACTTCAGCAAGAATAAGAGCAAAAAAGTGAACGTTTCAAAAAACACACCTTCCTTCTAAATTATTGCAATCCAGAATAATTTTCTGTATTGAATCTGGGACGAAAAGCTCAAAAGAAGACTTGATGTCCTGCACATGAGTAACTGCCACCCCCGTTGGGCCAGATTACATTCTTATCACACTGGCAGCCATGCAGGATGGTACATTTCTTGGGCAAGAAGACCATTCAATTTCAACATATTTGACATCCATATTTTTTCACTTGCTATCTGCTGACGGGCTTGTTCTGTTTCTGGAGCTGGCTGCTGACTGACTGGTTCTGCGTCTCGCCTTTTTTTTTTTGGAACTAGCTGATGCTCAGTCTCAACCTGTCCCTTAAAGTCACTGTTAGACTCTGAGTGCTCCGAAATGTGATAATCTTCCTCTACATCATCATCAAAAGCATCTCTCTCTCTCTTCCAAGTTTAATTGCAATGTCTTCTGAACAGAAAATCTTTTGGCCATAAGTTGTGATAAAGATTGGTTCCCATAAAACAGAGGGTAAAGTGTGCAGGAATGTGAAAGCAGACAGTTGTCAGTTCTTGAATTTTGCCATAATGTTGTATGACAATGTTTGCAACCATGTGCGGGACGACAAAGCCAAAACACAAAACTCAGACTCTATTACACACACACACATACAGTACTTACAGCAGGCCCAGACAGGAGGAGGACAGAGTGAAGGTACACAGGACCTACAATTTTCACACTTTTATTAGCCCTGCGTCCAGTGGACCCGAACATCCTCTATGTAATATAAATGTGTTTGGGGGTGTACAGGGTGTGGTCATTGAAAATGTTTTCTGATATATGCTCTTCACAGAAAATGAGTCAAGGCCAATGAGTCTGAGTTTGAAAAAAGTATTAATTGTATCATTTTTCTTTTGATAAAACATGAAAACGGGTCCCACAGACACGAACACCACAGAAGGGTTAATGGTGGACTGGGTATGCAACAGGAGGCTGTGCAGTTGGTGGTGGTGGTGAGCTTCAATCTGGGGCAGTGGAATGAGGGAACATAATGACTGCAGACTGATTCATAAAGACTGGAACTGTTGAAGAAACTAGAGTAAAATGTAGACTATTCATACTGTGCAAGTGTAAGAATATAAGTAATACCAGAATACTTCTGGTATGTTAGTCTGATCCAAATCATCGATTGCAGACTGTTCTTGACCATTTAGTTGTATAAGGAAAAAATCAGACATCTTTACACATCTGCAATCCGTATAAATTTTCCATGTATCTGCACATCAAGAAACACTCTTTAGAACCAATATTCCAGCAGGAACACAGATTGTCTCCTGTAAAAGACTCACAGGAAGCCAGTAGGCACACATGGCTCTTGGCTGCAGCCTTTTTGAGCAATTTGAGCAAATGAAGTGATGTGAAAGCCATCATTCCAATTCCAATTATTATCCTGGGTAATTTTAACCCCACCACAACAAATGACATTCCCAATTATCCAGCTCATTAGAGGCCTGAAACTCAAGATTAGTGACAATCAAGGGTCTGCTTTGTGCAGCACATCTTTTCATCAAAGACCCAACTGCATGCAGTGAAATAGATTTTTGTTCCTATCCCAAATTTCTACCTTTACATTTTCAAATATTTTTCCTAACAACAGCTAGAGTCACTTAAAACAGTGTTTATAGTAGTACAAATGTTTAAAAAATGAATATTAAATGCTCTACTTTTCACAGCTCATACTCAGAAATGTTTGAGTGGACATGGCCTAATATTCTAATTAACCCATATGATTTTTTTACATTTGTATGTGGGTTTTAGACACTTTACTCATGTTTTAGATTTTTCATCTGATCTGGTGCATATGTTTTTATATTCACATATTGTTCTCTTTTGTATGTTTATGTTTTTTTTTTCAAATGTAACTCCCCCCCTCCCCATTTTTCTCCCTAATTTGGTTGTATCCAATTCCCACCCATCACTAGGGTGTTCCCACATTAAGGTTACTACTACCAGTCAGGGAGGGATGAAGACTATCACGTGTTTCCAAAGCATATGACGGCAACCAACTGCATGTTTTTTAACTGCTCATTCACGTAACATTGGGGTGGTGTAAAGCACTTGGTGGACAAGCGCTATCCGTACCTTCCTCTTGCGTGGGCTCACAGATGACCATGATTGGCTGTAGAGCCATGAGTGATGTGAGAGCACCTCCCATCCTACCCTGCTGAGAGAGCTTGGCCAAAAAGCTCTCTCTCTAGGACTCCTGGCTGCGAGAAGCTACGGCATCACCCGGGAAACGAAACTAGTGATCTCCACATGATAGGGTGAGCACTTTATCACTACTTGGGAGCCTTTCATATGTTACTTTTGTGCAGTGAAGTTTTGAATACGAAAATCTGTGCCGGCATGCATAAAGCCAGCACCACTTACTGTCAGCCCACTCCTTACTCGACCGTGAAAAATGAAGCCAAAGCATATTGGAAACATTCAGCACCAGGCCAGCTCCACTGTGGACATTATTGGCCACAAATCCACAGATCTACAAACTAGATCCTTAGCCTTCTGAACCACCATTCCCCGTTACTGGATGTCTCCTCAGTCTTCTCACAGTCTTCTCTCTTCTCTTTTTATTTGCTTTACCAGACTTGGACTACTCTAGAGATTCCAAAATCCAGGGGAAACCTCAGAGAAGGGGCCACCACCAAAGCACTGCTGCCTCCTTGGCTTCCACACCTTCAGCCTCAAGCATTTGTAGTTGTTTATATCCCAGTTTTGTTGTTCTGGCTTTCACCATTCAAAGCTTTATACTGGTGGAGAACGACAGACTAGCACCCTTCTCCAACATCTAGCCCAAGGACTACAAGCTACGACAGCTGAGCTCACCAGACTCTTGCAATGTGGACTTATGGATGTTCCTTTACCCAACCCCTCCAAGGAGGCTCGTGCCCCACGATATCCTGGAATCATTCTCCAAATCTCCAAACAAGAAGAATGGCCAAAACAAAAGGGGAGGATCATTCTTATCCCCATGCTCACTGGAAAAGCACAGCAAACGTATGCACTTCTTACCGTGTGATCGCTCCTCCCTCCACCGGGAGAATTAAACATTCAGCACCACGGCCAGCACACAACCCGAAGGGGCGGGGTGGCTTAACTCACCATGGCCGCTCAAAGCTTTAAAGCTTTATTGTCACATATGATTCTTTCACTTGATTAATTTATTTTTACATATAATTATTTCACATGGCATGGTTCATCTTTTACCAAAGTTTCGTTAATTTTATTAATTTCTTTTCACATAGCATGTTTAAAATGATTCATTTTCACATATGTTTCCTTAATCTGATCACATTAATTTCATATATGGTTCTATTGTCAGTGATAACCCCTAGAGGGCGCCAAAGAGCCCTGAGACTTTTTGTTGTAATTGTTTTAGTTTCACTTCATTTCCCTTCATGCAGCTCAGTCAGGTGACATGGGCGCTCACCTGAACCGAGTTAGTTATTAGTTTCTTTATAAATAGGTTGTTTTGAGTTTAGTTATTTGTCTTGCATCTGTTGATTTCACCCCGTAAATGTCTGCATGTTTAGTTCGTGTCGTCCCATTGTATTTATACGTGTTTTGGTTTTGTTTTACTTGTACAGTATATTGGTTTATTTGATTTCCCTGTTTTCTGTTAAATAAACATCGTTTCCTTTTAAAACCTGGACCTCTGCATTTATGCCTCGCACCCCAATTCATGACAGAATGCAAGACCTTAACAGAGGCAGAGCAGAGGAGCCCTTCCCCCGGGAGATTCTTTTGGGGGGGCAACGATGTATGCGTTGTGGGGAGCCGGCGCGGAAGGCAGCCGGATAACCAAGCGGCGTTGTGGCAAAAGGAGAAGGATATCGGGCAGGAAGACGCAGGTCAATGAGAAGCTGCGGAGAGAACAGCCAAACTGGGAAGGCTGCCGGCTGGCGATACGGCACACTTCGTTCGAAAATGGAGCAGCTCGGGCCTCCGAGTGGCGCAGTGGTTAAAGCGCTCGCCCTATCATCCAGAGATCGCCAGTTCGAATCCCGGGTGGTGCTGTAACCTCTCGCAGCCGGAGGTCTAGAGAGAGCTGATTGGCCGAGCTCTCTCAGAGGGGAGGGATGAGAGGAACTTAGTGCTCCCACATTAATCACGGCTCTACAGCCAATCAGGGGCGTCTGTGAGCTCGCGCAACGGAGGGAGCGGATAGCGCTGTCCTCCGAGTGTGTTACGCCGCCCCCAAAGGTGCGCGAGCGAGCAGTTCGAAAAGATGCGGTCGGCTGGCGTCACGTGGTTCGGAGGAAACACGTGATAGTCTTCGGCCCTCCCGGCTGAGTGGTAGTAGTAGCCTTAATGTGGGAGCCCCCTAGTGACGGGGAGGAATTGGACACGACTAAATTAGGGAGAAAATCGGGGAAAAATCCAAAAAAAAAAAAAAAAAAAAAAGAAAATGGAGCAGCTCGGGGCGACGTGAGTCCTCGCACCCACTGGAGGATAAAGACCAGGAGGTCTATGTTTGGCGGGGACCAGGGTGCAGAGGCGCCCCGCACCGAGCGTCTGGGAAGAACGGAGTGTGAGTGGGACGTGCAGCAGGGAGCAGCCTCCCAGCATGACTGGAGCAGCTTTGGGCGGTGCGCTAGAAGGAATGAAGGACGCATTCGTGACCTGCGGGAGCAGGTGGCCACGCTCAAGGTGCTGCTAACGCAGCTAAACCTCAGAGAAGGCCCAGACTTGCGCGCTCCTCTGACGGGTGACAGTGAGCTTCCGCCGCTGCGCGGCGCCTTCGAGGGAGACAGCGAGCTTCCGCTGCCGCCTTCATGCGCCGCCAAGGACAGCGAGCTTCCTCTTCCTCCGCCGCCGCCGAGGACAGCGAGCTTCCTCTTCCTCCGCCGCTGCCTTCATGCGCCGCTGAGGACAGCGAGCTTCCTCTTCCTCCGCCGCCGCCGTCATGCGCCGTCGAGGACAGCGAGCCGCCTCTTCCTCCGCCGCCGCCGTCATGCGCCGCCGAGGACAGCGAGCCTCCTCTTCCTCCGCCGCCGCCGTCATGCGCCGTCGAGGACAGCGAGCCGCCTCTTCCTCCGCCGCCGCCGAGGACAGCGAGCTTCCTCTTCCTCCGCTGCCGCCGTCATGTGCCGCCGAGGACAGCGATCTTCTCCTTCCTCCGCCACCGTCATGCGCCGTTGAGGACAGCGAGCTTCCTCTTCCTCCGACGCCTTCATGTGCTGTTTAGGACAGCGAGCTTCCTCTGCCTTCGCCGCTCTGCACCGGAAAGGACGGCGCTCATCCTCTGCCTCCGCCGCCCTATTGCAATGGGGACATCAGGCCATCGGGCCCGCCGGACGTAAGAGCCAGCCTCTGGGTGAGATGGGCAGACATTGTACCCTGGGCGGGATGCCTGGGACCTCCTGTGGCGCCCCGGAGTTGCGCCCTTTGAGGGGGGGTTATGTCAGGGACAACCCCTAGAGGGCGCCAAAGCGCCCTGAGACTTTTTGTTGTAGTTGTTTTAGTTTCACTTCATTTCCATTCATGCAGCTCGGTCAGGTGACATGGGCGCTCACCTGAACCGAGTTAGTTATTAGTTTCTTTATAAATAGGTTGTTTTGAGTTTAGTTATTTGTCTTGCATCTGTTGATTTCACCCCGTAAATGTCTGCATGTTTAGTTCGTGTCGTCCCATTGTCTTTATACGTGTTTTGGTTTTGTTTTACTTATACAGTATATTGGTTTATTTGATTTCCCTGTTTTCTGTTAAATAAACATCGTTTCCTTTTAAAACCTGGACCTCTGCATTTATGCCTCGCACCCCAATTCATGACATCTATACATATGTTCTATCATGTCAAGTTTTGTAATAATCTGATTTATGCAATTCATCCCCAACACACAGCGCAGTATTTACTGGTAATGTTACCATGACAACATGATGTCATGAGTGTAACAGGTATCTAAGAATAGGTTAGACCACTAACTGTGATAATTTGCATCTTATTTTGCATCTTAAATTATTTTTCTTTCAACATCCCCCAGATACTCTAAACAGACTGTTCTTTTTTTTGTGTGTGAGGTATAATTCCTCAGTGTACCCAGAACACCCTGATTTACTAAGATCTCCTAAATGGAGAAGCTGATGTGTGTGCAGTCTTATGAATTGTGCATGATTTGTTAATGTCATTGCATGCAAATTGAAAGAACAAGAACTGAAAAAAATAATAAAAAGAAAGCTTTATATGTGGCAAGCAATCAGACCTTATCAGTGTGAAAGTATAATGTCAAGTGAGACTCGGTACAATTAATGAACTTTAAGTCTTGCAGGTCAAAAGAGGGGAAAATACGTGACTAATTAAAAAAAACAGCAAAAATACAGAAATAAAAGTGGAGAAATAATTATTGAGAATTGTGCTGCTGTCTCTGGAGTCACAGGAATATTGCTATTTTGCTCTTAAAAATCTCTAAAAAGCTGTTTTTATAGTGCAGAGTTCAGATGTTGTTCTGTAAAAAAGAAAACATCTACTGAAGCAGTGGAGATCTGAGCAACTACTCAATACATACAATAATAAATACATGACAAAATAGAGAGAAGGTCATAGCATCCCAAGTGGCATATTTAATGGTTAAGCTATTACAACCCAGCCCAGATGCTAACTCCTCCTCATAAATCTGTTTTCTGCTGTTCTCTGTCATCATGCAGGCTTTTATGGGGTTCATAAATAATAGCAGAAATCTTGTTTTTAACAATCTTTTCCCCCCCATTATCGATTATCCGTGTAATACACTCCACACAAAATGCAGGGAAAAAACATGTCGGCTGTGGCCACACTGAGCTGAGCACAAACTAAACCTTTGGCCATTCATCCAGGTAATTAACAGCCTTCCAGTAACCAAAACAGCACCATAAAAGCAGAGACACCATAATACTGTGGGCTTTTCATACTGTGGAAATTACGTGTGTTTTCCACAACACTGTTGACGTCTGGACTCTGATTGGTCAGATGCTGTTGATTAATTCTCTATGACAACAATTTTGACAATAGTGCGGCTGCGAGCAAAGGTTTATATTGAACGTTCTTGTTCTATAGATTTTTATAGTAATAGTTCCTTTAAAGGGACCTTTATGTTAGGATTTCACATTCATGGAAGGAGTCTTCTTCTGCAATAATTTCTGTGCACATTCAGTAAGTTGATGAATAACTTGTCGCCAACTTACGGCAGAGAAGCATCTGTCTGTGTGAACTGTACACACAATCATTCACCAACTCCATTTGCACATTACAAGAACTCAGCTGGGAGTTATTGCCACATCCCCCGTCCAGTCCTGACCCCTCTCCAAGCCATTTACATATGTTCGTTGGGGAGTTCCTGGGAGGCCGGCGTTTCAGACCTGAAGCAGTTAACCCGATCATGGCTCGGGCATACTGAGAAAACTTTCTACCTGGATGGTATCCAAGCACTAGTGAAACACTGGGATAAGTGCATTAGTGTAGCAGGCGATTATATAGAGAAATAAAGGGAGTTTTTACCCTTATTCTGCACAATAAAAAGTCCTGGTTTGACTTTACACACGTGGACAAAATTGTTGGTACCCTTCGGTCAATGAAAGAAAAACTCACAATGGTCACAGAAATAACTTTAATCTGACAAAAGTAATATTAAATAAGAATTCTATGAATGTTAACCAATGAAAGTCAGACATTGCTTTTCAACCATGTTTCAACAGAATTATAAAAAAAATGAACTCATGGAACAGGCCTGGACAAAAATGATGGTACCCCTAGAAAATACTGAAAATGATGTGACCAAAGGGACATGTTAATTAAAGGTGTGTCCACTAATTAGCATCACAGGTATCTACAATCTACCCCTAACTTAATAGTTTGTTGCACAACCTTTTGAGGCAATCACTGCAATCAAACGATTCCTGTAACTGTCACTGAGACTTCTGCACCTCTCTGCAGGTATTTTGGCCCACTCCTCATGAGCAAGCTGCTCCAGTTGTTTCCGGTTTGAAGGGTGCCTTTTCCAGATGGCATGTTTCAGCTCCTTCCAAAGATGCTCAATAGGATTGAGGTCAGGGCTCATAGAAGGCCACTTTAGAATAGTCCAATGTTTTCCTCTTAGCCATTCTTGGGTGTTTTTAGCTGTGTGTTCTGGGTCATTGTCCTGTTGCAAGACCCATGACCTGCGACTGAGATCCAGCTTTCTGACACTGGCCAGCACATTTCTCTCTAGAATCCCTTGATAGTCTTGAGATTTCATTGTACCCTGCACAGATTCAAGACACCCTGTGCCAGATGCAGCAAAGCAGCCCCAGAACAGAACAGAGCCTCCTCCATGTTTCACAGTAGGGACAGTGTTCTTTTCTTGATATGCTCCAAGTATAATTAGCTAAATTTGCCTTGGCAAAAACTTCCATTTTTGTCTCATCTGTCCATAGGACATTCTCCCAGAAGCTTTGTGGCTTGTCAACATGTAGTTTGGCATATTCCAGTCTGGCTTTTTTATGATTTGTTTTCAACAATGGTGTCCTCTTTGGTTGTCTCCCATGTAGTCCACTTTGGCTCGAACAACGACGGATGGTGCGATCTGACACTGATGTTCCTTGAGCATGAAGTTCACCTTGGATCTCTTTAAAAGTCTTTCTGGGCTCTTTTGTTACCATTCGGATTATCCGTCTCTTTGATTTGTCATCAATTTTCCTCCTGCGGCCACGTCCAGGGAAGTTGGCTACAGTCCCATGGATCTTAAATTTCTGAATAATATGTGCAACTGTAGTCACAGGAACATCTAGCTGCTTGGAAATGGTCTTATAGCCTTTACCTTTAACATGCTTGTCTATAATTTTCTTTCGAATCTCCTGAGACAACTCTTTCCTTTGCTTCCTCTGGTCCATGTTGAGTGTGGTACATACCACGTCACCAAACAACACAGTGACTACCTGGAGCCCTATATATAGGCGCACTGACTGATTTCAAGATTGTAGACACCTGTGATGCTAATTAGTGGACACACCTTGAATTAACATGTCCCTTTGGTCACATTATTTTCAGTATTTTCTAAGGGTACCATCATTTTTGTCCAGGCCTGTTCCATGAGTTTATTTTTTTTAAATAATTCTGTTGAAGCATGGTTGAAAAGCAATGTCTGACTTTCATTGGTTAACATTCATAGAATTTTTTTAAATTATTACTTTTGTCAGATTAAAGTTATTTATGTGACCATTGTGAGTTTTTCTTTCATTGACCGAAGGGTACCAACAATTTTGTCCACGTGTGTATATAACGCTCCAGTTGTATTATATTTTGGAATACAGAGAAAATCTAAATAATTTATATTACACAAGCCACAGCTGAGCACCCTCTCCTCCCTTTTAGATGAGTACATATCAAGTGTTTTGTAATCACTTTATTTTGTATCTACACAAGGAGACAACTTTAGTTTGATTTTTCTATTGAAATATGGACGCTTCCATATTGGAGAGAAAAAGAGAGAGGTGGGTGTAGGAGCGGTGAAAGGCCACAGAGATGGAGAGCAAGATCGGTCATCTCTAAAGAGATTATGGCTTCTATAATTGACCATGTAATAAATCATGGTCTTTCTGTGACTGAGGTCGGACCAATGGTTCTGCCTAATCTGCCACACTGAATATTTTGAAATCTATTGTGTGAATCTTGCATCAAACTACCGTAGCAGGTAGGATTTGGCTTCCTGAAACTTGTGTGTCACTAAATTAAATTTTTTACAATAGTACTGAAAATTGAGCAATGCCTTCAGAACTTCTTGTGTGTTATCAGGAAGGCTTTGTCAGCTTTACTATCCAATGGTTTACCTTACAGGAGGAAACTGCTATCGTTGATATGGTTGATAATGCCATGAAACACTGAGCGATACAGGGCCAAGTCTTAGGAGACAGTTCTATCCAATGTTAACATAAGGACCTTTGCTAGACTCTGGCTAAGAGTCTGGCTCTTTTCCAGAGAGGAGCAAGAATAACGATATGTGTAGCAGTATCCTCTCATATGTTGCTCATACCAGCAGTTTGGCCATATTATACAGAGCACCTCATCGCTTATATGCATGCCCTCTATGAAAGCCTTCCCAGGTGAGAAGAAACACCAAGTGTGAGCTTTATTTCCCTCCCACCTGCCTCAGGTCTCGTCAAACCTATAAAGAAATTATGTTCCTCATGGACGTGGCCATGATCACATGTCCATCCTGAATGCAAGGAGTGCTGCATTTGTGCCAAGAGAACTCTGTGGAAGACTGCCAGGGAAAGATTAGGCATTTAAAGAGCTTGTATGTTATCATGAGTATCACACTCCATCATGTGTTTTATAATGTAAATGAGCAATACTTTTACTTATTAGGTAAACACTAACAGCAGGTTCGGTGAAGGGAGAGATTTGGGTGAAATTATTTCACCAAGGCAGCACAGTGCTTTAGTGGTTAGCATTGTCGCCTTGCACCTCCAGGGTCCGGGTTCGATTCCCAGCTCTGTGTGCATGGTGTTCGCATGTTCTTGTGGCTGGTGGGTTTCCTCTGGGTGCTCCAGTTTACACCCACTGTCCAAAGACATGCAGATTAGACTAATTGGCTCTCACTAATTGCCCATAGTGTGTGAATGAGTGTGTGTGTGTCCTGTGATGGATTGCCACCTTGTCCAGGGTGCCCCCATGACCTTGTATACAGGATTAAGCGGTATAGATAATAATGGTGAGGATACACCAATTAGACCATAATTATCAACATGTCTGTTATAATATTTGGTTAATACACTGCCTGGCCAAAAGAAAGTCACAATTTGAATTTGCTGGGGAGTTTAACGATTTGGAGCAATGGAAAAAGGTTATATGGAAGAGTCCAGATTGAGCCTATTTCAGAGTGATGGGTGCTTCAGGGTAAGAAGGGAAGCATAGTGTCCACTGTACAAGCCCCTGGAGGCAGTGTTATGTCAACGTAAATTTATTTTTGTCACAGGCTATTGGCGGTGGACCAGAAGATTTAGCAGTTAGCCCCTGTAGCGTGGACGGTAAACCCAAACACGGAAGTAGTGCCGGTCACGGTGAGAGTGGGCATGACAATTTATATAGCACATTTACAACCATGTTTTCCAAAGTGCTTTACAATGATTCAAAGATGTAATGTGGTAAAATAAAATAAATATGTATAAAGCATGATAAAACCAAAACTAATCATTTACAAATTATAAAAAAAACAGTATACACAAAGCAAGGGTACCGATTGAAAGACTTATCAAGTCAAACGGGAATGTTTTAGTGTGTGTTTTAAAAAGTGATTTGGAGAGGTAGCTCATTCCATAGTTTAGGCGCAATCACAGAGAAGGTCCAATCTCCCCGATTTCTTAACTTACTCTTAGGAACTGTGAGAAGAAGCTGATTCTTGGACCTACTGTAAGGGTTCGAACTGGTTAATATGGTTGTAAAAGTTCAATAATATAGGCAGGAGCACAGTTACGTAACGCTTTATAGGTTAAAAGTAAAATCCTAAATTCAAGTCTAAAAATAGACTGAAAGCCAGTGGAAAGAGTGTAAGTCCGGGGTGATGTCTTCATGCTTGCGAATCTTGGTCAAGAGACGAGCTGCAGCGTTTTGAACCATCTGTAATCTACGTACTGCACATTGAACAATTCCAAAGTATATTGAGTTACAGTAGTCAAGTCTACAGGTAATAAAAGTATTTATAATTTTTTTCAAAAAATATTTTTATTTTTATAATAAACAATAAAATAAATTATATACAATACAGCATAAATATAAAATTATAATGAATTTTGTTGTAAAAATGTGAAACCAATGAAATGATATTTGATAAACTGACTGTGCGCTGAATTTGTCTTTCATTGGTGAGGTTGTGTGTTTAATGCCCTTATAGCCTGGTGGAAAAAGCTTCTGTTCAGTCTTTTCCGTACGTGCCCTGAGTAAGCGGTGTCTCATACCAGATGGCAGCCAATGATTATGGTGGTGAATATCTTTTGTTCTGTCCCCTGGACCTGCACTGCCTAATGTAAATCCTTCTTTTGTAAGATTAATTTAATCTTAGATATTTGCTGAAGATATGAATAGAAACCTGACTTGACTACATAATTGAACTGCTTATCAAAGTTCAATTCATTGTTCACTATAAACACCAGGTTCCTGGCTGCAGAAGTAAGATAAGTACCCAGACTCGACATGTCATAATTTTGGTGCTTATCACCATTTGCCCGAAATAACATAAGTTCTGTTTTTTTTTCTCATTGAAACATAAGAATTTGCTGGACAGCCAATCTTTCACTTCAGCCAAACAATCCAATAACCGGTTTATGAAACAGCTTGTTGTTGGGGTCGGCATTTTTTTTTTTAGAGGTAGGTGAACATCATCAGCAAAGTGAAAGGAAAACCCAAATTTCAGAATAATCCAGCCAAGAGAGAGCAATTACAATGAAAAAAAAACATGGACCAAAAATAGAGCCTTGGGGAACACCACAGTCCCAAGGAGGGGATGATCTTTTCTCACCAAATTCCACTAAAAAACTACAGTCAGCCAGTTATGATCGAAAACCAATCAAGGGCCGAGTCAACGATCACTACATCATCCTGCAGCACCTGATGAAGTTGTTATGATCTGGTAGCATGAGGAATCATTTTCACATGTGAACTAGACACCCCACTGCGTGTGGTAATCAAAGCTAAAGGCGACTGAATAAAATATCAGACTTTTTTGGCGAGGCAGTGTATTACATACTACGTTGAGTCAGAATAGTAATTTTTTTTTCCACTCTTCCTTTCTTTACCCTGTTGATCATCTCTGCCATGTGTAACGTAATTCAGAGTTTATTAAAACAGGATTAAAGTGGCTTGTCTGCTCTGACAAACTACTCCATATGTTTTTGGCAGCATCATTTTGAGAGTGCACAATCTCAGAATGTCCAATTACATGCTTCGATAATGTGACTGACTGAGAGCGATTTTGAAAGAGGGTTCAGTAACAGAGTACTCCACTGTATTTCCAACCAAATGTCTATTTACAGAAAATGATAGCAGAAAGTGCATTTCTAAGTAACTCATTTATAACGGACAGCTAATGGCTACTGCTGAGTTCGATTAGTCAATGATGATAGTATCTTTATCACAGCTAGTAAATTGGACAGATAAGGTTTTAAGAAGATAGATGCCTTATTATAGAGTTTTATTAAGAACTCTTTGGAGCTGTCTGACTCTTCCTGGTGTCCTGCATCTGGTTCGAGATCTCGTCGCATGGATGCCCCGTGTGGTGACTGGGGACGGTTCCACTTTTCCATGAAGACGGTTCTGTCCTCGGCTGATGCAGACAGCTGTTCTCTGAGGACTTGTGACTTCAGTCACTCGATAATTCAGGACTGGAGTTTCCTACAGTCTACCTGAGCCTCCAATAACGAACTGGACTCAATTTTAACTTTAACACATCTCCTGTTATACTGAACTTCCAATCTCGCACAGTATGAGTGCAGATCAATCCCTGCTATCCGTTTTACCCAGATGAGGATGGGTTCCCTGTTGAGTCTGGTTGCTCTTAAGGTTTCTTTCTATCACCATCTCAGGGAGTTTTTCCTTGCCACTGTCGCCGTCGTCCTCGGCTCGCTCATCAGGGATAGTCTTATGATTTTGATTCATACACATTCACATCTCATACAAACCTAAATAAAAGTGCTATACGAATAAAATTGAATTAAATTGAATTGAATTAACTTTCCAGTACTAGGGCAGATTGAAAGGTATCGTTACTTTTCTGTAGGGTTTGCATTATCTATACACCACTTTCTTGTTTGAAAATGGAGCTCCGTCTCTAAAAGGATCAAATGTCTCTGAAGGATCCATCAAGGCGTCCTACAACAAGTCACTTAAGCGTTTATTGACTGAACTAGCTTAATATCAAATAAATGTTTCAGTAAAATAAAACATTATTGACTGACTGCCTTTAGACGTAAAATAATTGTTTTGTGGTTGTTGTTTTTTTTTTTTTTTTAATTACATATCTGTTTTTTTCTCAGTGCAGGTCACTGTGTCATTTTTTTTTGTTTGTTTTTTTTGTCTATAATATACAGTAGACATCCATAGTTCAGGTGCTGATGAGAGCAAATACCTGTGTATTGTTTTAAATGCACATCTATGTCTCCCACTATGTTGTCACAGGGCATAGTTAACGATAAGTGCACCCCTGACCATAACATTCATGTGTAACTGTTCATGCAAAATTAGAACCATGCAGTTGCATACAGTAGAATGTGACTAGCATGCGTGTTCTAGCATCAACCTGATCCAGCGTGTCATCCTGATGGTCAGGTGTGCACAAACGTTGGGCTGTGCAGTCTAGATTATTTTATCATTGGTATCCAGGAATGCACCCGTGTAATGTTTTTGTTTAACAGTAAATCTTTAACAGAGCTTGACATGAACCTAAAAGACATTTTCATTCACTTACAGCACATTAGCACAACCTCGCTGATTTTGTTTTAAACAACGTGAACGGCTCTATGACTGCTGTGGTGTGATTACATAAAGTAGAGGTCAACCACTCACTGTGGTATTAGCCAAGCAAAATAAAAAGGCTCATTAACGCTCACATCAATGCTTAAGTGTGGGTAACCGTCTAACGGAACAGAGTCGTACAATCATTTTTAAGTACAATTCACACCTTTTGGACACAAAAAGACATTAGAAGTTGATGGACGATAATGGATGTAACGTAGACATCATGAAATGTTACTTCTGTAGAGTATATGTCTGTATTTCCAGGATTTAGCGCCCACGCAATGAACGGAAATGCCATCATGTACCCGTTTTCCGTGCACATTACTATAACAGTGTGATGTGTGAAATATTATTGCACCATTTCTGTAAATTTCTTCAGTGAATGACTCAATCGCACCAGCTACACTCTATCACCCTGCTGGACGTCCTATTAAACTGGAGCTAGAACAGAGAGAGGCGAAATAACACACAAACTGGATTAGTTATGGTTCTTGAAATGAGGCAGATAAGTGGAATTGAAGATCGTGTATCCTCAGGCTGGATTAGTGAACATAATAGGAACAGACAGAAGAGCCGACGTCAGATCAGACGTGAAACATCGCATTTCTGATCTTAACGTTCTACAGGTTTAGAGGCCTTCTCTGTACACCTTTCCTCAGTTCGCCTGCAAAAAAAAAAAAAAAAAAAAAAAAGCCCCATGATTAAAGCAGCGCTTATTGTCATCGTTGATCAAAAGCAAAACTTCGATTTTGTAGTAGCCTTGAGGTTTTTTTTTTTTTTTTTCACTCGGCTCAGCAAAAGGCTCTCTGTTCTGTGTGTGGTGTTTCAGCCTCTGGATAAAGTGTGTGTCCTGTTTGGACCAGCAGGGATTTGATTCCCAGGCGTTTGATGTGTGAGATGAAAAAAAAAAAAAAAAACAGGGAAGAAAGCTGAAAACAGAGCTTTTTAAGAATAAACCAAGTGACATTAACACGTACAAAAAAAAAAAAACAGAGCAATCAGTAACGAATTTAAAGTCGTGATGCAGATCTACATTTGATTGCTCTCTTTTTGGAAAGAAAAGACACGTACAGCCATGTACTAACGCTTTTACATGGGCTGAGCTCGATAGGCAGATTGGATTTTTAGCAAAAAAAAAAAAAACTAATTAATTACACAAATCATGAGATACTGCTGCAGAATGAGAGAGTCAAGGATCCCTGTGAACCCAAGAATTATACTCTACTCAATTATCATTATGTTTAAAGATTCTTTCAATGGTCCCCAAATATATTGCATCAACTTAATGTTCTGTGAAATTCCGTGTACAGTTTTTTTTTTTTTTCAAATAAAGTCAATAAAGATAATAAGTATAATTTGTTATTTTACGCACTGATGTTGCAACAGTATACAACAATCAATGTTTAGTATGAAGTCCTTCATCCTGCAAAAGCTGCTGGATCCGGCTCGGCTTAGAGTCAAAAAGACGTCGCTGTCACTCGCTCAATCCATGCCTGCTTGATCGCTTCCCGTAGATCACGTACAGAAGATGGATTCCTGACTGCAGCTGCCTTCCTCACCATCGACCAACAGTTTTCTCTTGGGTTTAGGTCTGGAGATGATCATGACTCCAGATGTTCCAGAACACCATAGTCACAGAGAAGGCTTGATACTAGTTTTTCAGCTAATTAGCACAACTTTTCAGCTAGATAGGCTTGAATTAATTAGTGGCATCACCTGTTTTGTGTACTGCGGGATCTGTAATGCATGGCATATGTTTTCTGAATACGTTTGGCCACCACCGTCTGTGTGAATGAGTCTCTTACTGTATGTAATCCCCAGACTGGCTGTGTGGAGACATGGGCGCTTAGCTCTTAGGTTACAGAGGTGCATTAGGACGATGAGATAAAGGAGGCAAAATTAAGTGTGGCGCCTCTTTTGGTGTCTTAAAAACTAAAATTGGTCAAAATGGGCCACCAGTCGGTCATTTTATAGACACTCCACCAACACTCTTTTACTCAAACCCAATCCATCTGGGAAAACATCTGGCTGAAACAAGGTGTGCATCCAGCAATATTTTGCCAGTAAGACTTGACTCCTGGAAGTGTTTACTAAGCTGTAGGATTTAAGCCATGCGATCGTTGTCCCGTGTGTGGATCTTGGAGTGGTGATTAAAGACTGGGTGCGACTGCGATTGGGTGGGCGCTCATTTGTAAGCTGTTTGGCATGTAAAAAATAAAATAAAATAAATTGCACACTTGGTATCAAATGTAAAATAAAAATCCGAACAGCGGTCGTGACGCAGAGTTGCAACTGATTGCTCCATTTTTTTCCGAATAAAAAGCCGTTCCCATTCCGGCGGTTGCCTCCGAACCGCGTGAGGTCAGATGAGGCGCTGTAATTGGGTGGAATTGATTGAAGGCATTAATACGGGCTGAGCCCAGCAGGCAGCTCGGCTTTTTAGCGAGAGTGAGGGTTGCACTGTTAGGCGGTGTGAGATGTGAGATGTGAGATGTCATGGCGCGCTGCTGCTGCTGCTGCTGCTGCGAGAGAGTCAGGTATCCATGGGGATCCAAAGAAGACGCTAATGTTTAAAGGCGCGTTCTAATGGATGAATTGTGTGAGCTTGTGTGTGAGTGTGTGTGTGTGTGTGTGTGTGTGTGTGTTCCACAGCTTGACTCTTGTGTGTATGCGTGGGTGGGCTGCAGTCTTCTGTAACCCCATTCGCTGTCTTATGCAATCACCAGACTCGCTCCGCGGAGACGGAGATGCTGATTGTTTAGTGGAAGTTTCTGAGGCAGGTGTTTTAAAATGCCACCCAGAGGTCAGTTCTGTAGATGTGTGTGTAATTCTTCACTAATCCACCCCCACTACCGTCCATCGCGCCCTCCGGCTTATTGTTAATTAATTAATTATTCCCATCCAAGGTGCTCTATTACTCATTATAACACGCCAGTGTTGATTAATTATCTGTGACAGTAGTGCAGCTGCAGATCGCAGGTTTATATGAATGCAGATACATTATCGTTTCTATAGCAACGGCTCATAACCCTTAATTAACCTTAGGAGAGAGGATAGAAGACTAGCTCACGAGGGAACGATCGTTTACGGCGGCTCGCTGGCGTTCCACAACATGCAGTGTAATCCAAAGGCAGGAAAGGCTGACATGTATGAGGTGCTGTATTTTTTTATTAAAATACAGTTTATATTATATTTATCAACTATAACTCCTCTGCATTACACCACCCTGATGATGATTAGTTTCCTTTAATGTTGTTTTATCCCTTTAGGATGTTAATAAGTGTTATTCAGTACGGTATTTGTTTAGCGAGTGTGAGGATTGTAACTGAGTTTTAAGAGGATAACTCCTCCCAGTGCTGTGATTTCCATTTCGTCCCTGGTGTGTTTACTCGTGTCCCCATCGTTAGTGTTCCATTACAAACTCGGCCCACACTTGAGCGGATGATGTGCGTGTTTATGCAGTTTATGCATCTATGTGGACTTTTTTTTTAAATGCCCTGTATCTCTGTCAACACAAAGCTGTGTGTGTGTGCGTGTGTGTGTGTGTGCGTGTGTGTGTGTGTGTGTGTGTGTGTGTGTGTGTGTGTGTGTTTGATCTCTCCTTCATGTGCACTCAGACAGCTGGAATGTGGCGTTTCTCCAGAATTCCAAGCCACGCTGTCGTAGCAGCATCAGCCCGGCGTCATGGAGCTTCTCGTGTTTAAGTGTTTAAGTGTTTCTCTTGTAAATCAGTCCGTATCGATATCTGTAGAGGCTTTTATGTTGTGCAAAATTGAGCGCTGTAAAATAACATGTTAAAATAATAACATGGTTCTGTGCAGTACAGCGAATTTATATCAAAATGATCAGCTGCGTACGTGCACATAAATGGATGTTTTTTAGCCTTGTTTCTGCCTATAGCAGCTAAAAGTGTGTGTGTGTGTGTGTTTGTCAGAGTAACTCAGTTACTGTGTTTTACCTCAGAACTACTAGTATTTTTTCATGCATCTGCACTTTACATGACTATTTTCCGTATTTGATACTTTTTACTTTTACTCGTTGCTTTTTTTTTAATGAAAATTCTGTACTTTTACTTCCTACATGTTAATTAGAGGCTCTTTGCTTTTCAGCAAACGATCACACAAAAGCGCATTGATTTTACAAAAATCTAAACATAAGAGTTCACGCTTTTCATTCAAACCCTATCGTGACCTAACATACACCCCACGTGGGAAGGACAGGAACAAAACAATTTCTCCAGTCCTAGTTTACAGAATTGATTGGAAGGTCGTTATGAAAGCGCAGATGAATTAGTGATTGACGGTTACCTGGGCAACGGATATCGCCCGCTGGGATGCGGATTCTTCTTGTTCCATTTTCAAGCACGTTGAACAGGTACACTTGTTAAACTAAGATTAGATGTGATCTGCCTCCGAGTGGCGCAGTGGTTAAAGCGCTCGCCCTATCATCCGGAGATCGCTAGTTCGATTCCCGGGTGATGCTGTAACCTCTCGCAGCCGGAGGTCTAGAGAGAGCTGATTGGCCGAGCTCTCTCAGAGGGGAGGGATGAGAGGTACTTAGTGCTCCCACATTAATCACGGCTCTACAGCCAGTCAGGGGCGTCTGTGAGCTCGCGCAACGGAGGGAGCGGATAGCGCTGTCCTCCGAGTGTGTTACTCCGCCCCCAACGGTGCGCGAGCGAGCAGTTCGAAAAGATGCGGTCGGCTGGCGTCACGTGGTTCGGAGGAAACACGTGATAGTCTTCGGCCCTCCCGGCTGAGTGGTAGTAGTAGCCTTAATGTGGGAGCCCCCTAGTGACGGGGAGGAATTGGACACGACTAAATTAGGGAGAAAATCGGGGAAAAATCCACAAAAAAAAAAAAAATAATAATAAGATTAGATGTGATCTAGCTACATAACTAGCTAATATACAGAGTAAAAGTGAACTCAGATTTGATTTGTGTTTGGCGACAATAATGACGTTAATTTTCCTGACAACCTTATAATGTTTTACTGTAAACTGTAACCTTATTGTATTCTGTATGCCTGCAGTATACCCATGTCTAGTTGCGTGGAATATTTGCATTATACATGTAGCACTTAGCTAGCTAAACTACTGAGGTAGCTAACAATGCTGCTCGCCATTTGTTTAATTAATGTCAAATTCTGTCGAGTTGTAGCATCACGTCCAGACCCACTTTCCATTAATTTCAGGAACATAATAATCTTTTATCAATGTGAAAACAACAAATCGGATTGCTCCAGGTTGATTTTTTCTATTTTCATCTTAAGACATACAGTAACTCATAAAGTTATTTATGTTTAGCATCTGAAAAGCCACGGCTCCTTGAAACAAAACTGCAAGCATGGCAGAGTTGCTGCTCGCACGGTTTTAATGTGTCTCTTATTTATCCGTAAAACTCACGATTGCTGAAGGTCATTCAACATTCTAGCTGTAATGTCCTTTGTCTAAAAACATGAGCAGTGTCTCTCTTCTCTCTGGCCCGACGTGTCTAAACCAACCAGGCTAATCATTCACATAACTTGAGTTAAACAATTTAAATGAATTGACCTAAAACATTTGAACTCTTGTAAGGCCTACAAGTTGTAAAGCATCTGAACACAGCCAAAGAATTGTACAGTTATTTATTCATTATTAATTTATACTTTGCGTCTGGTAAAAAAAAAAAAAAAAAAAGACAAACATTTTCGAAAAACAAATCTCTCCTAGACACATTGCACATCCATCAACAGCAACGTAAGTTTAAAACACTGTTTATTGGTAAGATACACTACCGCTCAAAAGTTAGAGGTCACTTTCTAACTCCATGGGCGTTCATGATTTTTCTTTCTTTTCCACATTGTAAAACAATGATGTAGGCGTTTATCCAAAACACACAATAATCTCCTCTGAACAGGTGATATTGAGATGTATATCTGCTCCTTCTGCTCTGTAAAGCTTCATAACGGCTCTAATCTGAGGTGCTGCTTGAGGTTAATTGGTGCTTTCTGAGGCTGGTGACTCTAAATGAACTTCTCCTCTGCAGCAGAGGTAAGTTTTGGTCTCGCTTTCCTGGGAAGGTCTTCATGAGAGACAGTTTCATCATGGAGCTCGATGGGTTTTTACAAACGCACTCGACACACAATACTGTTCTTGTGAGAACTGATCCAGAACAGCCGACCTTCATGTCTTTAAAACTTGTCTGACAAATTTAATCAAATTTAAAACTGGCTGTTGCTGTTCTTGTTGTTGTTGTTACATAATTACCTAAAGCCATAGGTGTTATTTCATAGTTCTGAAATCCTCAGTATTGTTATACTGTAGAATGTAGAAAATTTATCTGTGAAAACAAAAACAAAGAAATTTGCAAGTGATCCCAAACTTTCGAGTGGTAGTGTAGATGTCCAGAATCACAAAAATCTGTTTCTTTGTGAAGTACTTGTACTTTTGTACTTTTAGAGTATGTTCTTAGTACTTAGTACTACTTGAGAACAATAAATGCTTGAAGTGGTGTTTTTTCTTGTAGTGGACTACATTTTGAAGCAAATACATGTACTTTTACTTAAGTATTGAGTTTGTGTACTTCTGCCACCTCTGATGTAAGTGAAGTCCAAGGGCAGCTGTTGGATTGAATTGTTTATATGAAATGTATATTTGAAGAACAATTAGATCAAATTATGTAAAGTATTAACATATAAATAAAGCACTATATCTGTAGAATTTCTCTTTTCAAAGATGAAACTACTAATTTCCCAATGGAATAATCCAATTTAAGTGAATGATTTGTATATCACATTTTTTTATATTATTATTATTATTATTATTATTATTATTATTATTATTATTATTATGGGCAAAATTTCCACTCCAAAATATGTAAGCTGAACGAAACCAAATAATTGTAGAAAAATTATTTAACAGAATAAAGTAAATTTAAATAGTTACTATATTATATTAAAATAGGAATATAAATATTTAAAACATACACAAGGCCAAAATCTTTTTCCGAGCGTGCCGTGTAGATAGGAGAGAAAGAAAAAACATCCAGGAAGCAATCGGAAGTTCTTTTCAGAAGAGCTCAGGTGCATTACTCTTTCAGCGTTTTTTTTTTGTTTGTTTGTTTGTTTGTTTTGTTAATTTCCAATCATTCCAAAGACCACAGCTGCTCATGAATAAACAAGAGCGCTCTCAAAAAAGCACCAGAAGAAGAAGAGTAAAGACCAGCAAGATTATATAAGTAAAGGGAGAGGAGGATAAACTATTCTGCATCTGCTCTCCTCCCAGTGTTTGCCTTTCCCTGTTACTGCTCATGCAGGAGTGATGGCCATAGCATCAACAAGGTTTTTGAGAATGGTGTCCACTGAAAATGAATTTCCTAAAAAGTTCTTATATGAGGTCACATTAGGGAATTTAATTGTGTAAACTTAGGGGAAAAGTTCTGTTTGTACTGGAGACCCATCTGAATGTTTATACATGACATAAAAAGTGAATTTTTTTTTTCATAATAGGTTCCATATAAACAGAAAAAAAGTCTCCTGGATATATTTTTTATAAATATTTTTATGTCTGGTGTTTTTTTTTTTTTTTCCTCCTTGGGAACATCATCATCTATGTGCAATCAGACTGAAGGGAGGGAGGGAGGGAGGGAGGGAGGGAGGGAAGGGTAGCAGCTCAAGGATAGAAGGCTCGTTATATCCTCTCCAGAGCAGCCTGACTTGCTTTCGGTCCCCATCGACTCCCTGATCTCGGTTTAAATCCCAGCACCACCAAGCTGACCCTGTGTGGTCCTTGGGCAAGACCTGTAACTCACAACTCCTCAGATGTATCCTGTCTCAAATGTAAGTCATTTTGGGGAAAAAACGAAAGATTTCAGTACGTGAAAATGCTTCAACCAGAGGGATCATCCAGGTGAAGGAACCAGGAATTTCACTGCATCTCTGATTAATGCACCTATTATGGGAAATTAAATTATTAATAATAAAGAAATTACTCTCTCTCTTTTTTTTTTTTTTTTTTTTGGTGTTTTTGGGGATCCAGTTGTGTCTTCATTGTTTGTTTACAAGCAAAATAACGTGAGGGGGGAAAAAAAACTATCCAAGCTGATTAGATTTTTTTCACCCTAATGTGACCTCATATAAGAAAAGCCCCTCCATTAGTTCTGCTGCCCTCTAGAGGGGCGTGGCTTGACGGTAACTCATTTACATTGACACGGAAACAGCACGTATGGAAGAGGAGTGCATTATCTGAGGGACATTTCATCCAGGGCATCAACACACACATGCAGGGGGGGGAGGTGTGTGTTACCTTTTGATTAAAAAAATATATATATATATTAAATTGCTTCTTAAGTAAGCTTCTTAGCTCTTTTATTTGTTACATCTTATTACATGGTTATTATTTACAATGCGGTTGTTAAATGTTCATGTGTGTGTGTGTGTTTTTAAAACAATACATACTACATTATTCCATTATGTAACTTCCTTGAAATCCTTAATTGCCTCTTTTTTTCTTGTGAGCAGATTCAGTTCACGTACAGTGTGTATCTCCTGCTATGACACTCTACATCCTGCTTCAGGTCCTCCAGGTCCCAGACCTGAACCTTAAGAGACGCCGCTGCAGGTCTCTGTTTTCTGAATCACTCTATTAGCGTTCGTTCCGGCTCAGTGGAGTGTTTATTTGCTCAGAGTGAAATGGACTTCAGCTCTCAGACATGTTTACTTTGAAGCCAAGAAGTGATATTTGGTGGGTAGATGCTCAAATTTGCAGGGAAAGACGAGTAGGGAAGAGATTTTCGTCACATCAGACTCTGATCTCGTCCACATCCATGTCACTGGTGTGGAAATTTCAGTGTTCGAATTTCTGTCTATCAATCACAACAGATGCTACAGTAGTTTAAAAAAAAAAAAAAAAAAACTACACAGGAAGACTCGGATATGCTCAGTTTAACATCGCCAATCTGCCAGTCTGCCTACCTGCATGTTTATGGAGAGTAGAAGGAAACCAGATAGCTCCGAGGAAACACAAACTCACGATCAAACCCTGGACCCTGAACTACAGATTCTGCAACTACAACCTTATCACTGATAACTTTTTTTTTTTTCTTCAATAGGAAAAAATTTTCATCTTGCACAAAACCTCAGCTGTGCTGATCACAAGCAAATCATATAGAAATTTAAAAAACACACCACAGTTAATTACTCCGTCCTGCTAGAGTTGATAAGTTGAAATGACGTCGCCTTACCACCTCAGAGTTTCAGAGACCTACAAGAAGCACAAATCGGACCTTTTTTTTTTAGAAACTCAGTCATGATCTCAGGATAAGCCACAAATCTAGCCGTTCCTTATTAGCATGCGTGCAGAACACACCGAGTGACCGAGTGACGTGAGGAAGCTCAAAGCGTGAGAACATTTCTCGACTTTGCTGGAATAATGAATTAAACGAAACCATACATACATGAAGTTCTTGCACCTTGTTAAACAAGGCCCATTTCTCTGCGCACTGTAGTCATGGTCTTTAGGCACCAAATGTAATTAGGAAATGCAAAGCAAATAACCAAGCCTCTGCGATTTCGACACCCAGCACAAAGACGAATGCATTTCATCTCAGCATTCTAACCATCGACAGTGGAGCGTAAGGTTAGCACTATGGTAACATCTTTTATTACTATTATTTTTTAGCATGCAATATTTTCGAAACAGTTATCCGGTTATTAATTTTATCATCGTGAGGCAACACGGACTTAATGTGCTATCAGCGTCGCATCTGTCTGACTGTGTTATTAGATTTAATACACTGTGCATTGCATGAAGGAAGAACTCGAGCAAACGCGAAACATTTAAAGCTCAATTTTAAAAAGTAATAACAGTTTCTAAATTTAAAAATGGAACATATTAGAAAATAGCAAGTTCAATCTTACTTAATATATGCTTTTGTGAATCTGTGAAGTTTCCATTGTTTCCAAAAGGGTTCATAAAAGGCTGACACTGATCCAGAACTGCAAAAAAAAAAAAGGAAAACACTAGATTAAAATCTTTGCTTTTGATTCTACAGATAGATAGATAGATAGATAGATAGATAGATAGATAGATCGGTGCTACTGTACATCTTTCTATTCTCTCTCTCTGAATAAGGGAGTGAAGGAGCTTACAGTTGCAGGTCCTCCAGAGTCCGGAGTGAGAGCTGAGAGACGCAGATCTGTTGCTCGCTCTCTTCGAAGTGTCTATGATGTACCAGAAATCACTTCCGATGGCCACGAGTAGACACACCAAGCTGAGCAGACCGAAGGAAGCTAGAAACGCGGCCAGGCGACTCAGAGTCAGCTTCATGATGGAGCGCTGGCTGGGTTTTACACACACACGCGCACACACATACATACAAACACACACACTGAGCAGAAGAAAGCTCACCTGTCCTGTGCGCAGAGCAGACTGGGAGAGAGCCGCGCACACGGCAGGGTGGGGTTTCACACAGCACTGTAGCACCACCAGGGGGCGCTCACATGCACACACAGACTCTTGATTGTACTGTTACACACAGACACACTACTATCCTGTTATACCCAGTGTAGTAGTGTGTCTAACTGTATGGTGGTAGAACAGTACAGTGCAGGGAAACTGTACAGTAGTGTGTGATGCCTGCGAGGAGTGTGTGTAACACTATAGTAGGATGTGTGACCATACAGTAGTGTGTAAAACAAATTTGACAGGAGTTGTGTGTGTAACACAATAGTAGGGTTTGGTGTGTGTAAGTGTATGTTTGTGTGCAATAATACAGTAGTCAAGTTAAGTAGGGTTTTATTGTTATTTCAACTACATACAGTTCAGTACAGAGTGAAATTAAACAATGTTCCTCCAGGACCAACATCACACAATACAATGCACAGTGACAATGTAGCGCCAACATCATCTAAATCATACTGCAGGTTTCCTCCTCACAACTGTGACATTTTATGTAGAGATTAAGTTCATATAATAAAAGAGAAATAAATTATTTATGCACAACTTTAGAGCATCTCGACTTTATTTGGTGCTCCAAGTTCATTCTCTTTCTGTTCCTTTGCTCGCTCTCGCTCTCGCTCTCGGTTGATATTTTTACATCACTGTAATTAATATTTATAAAAAACATGACTATGAATTATTATTATTATTATTATGTCTTCTTATATATAGCAGCACATTGTCTTAGTGGTTAGAACTGTCTCCTTGCACCACCTGGGTCTGGGTTCAATTCCCGCCTCGGGTCTGTGTGTGTGGAGTTTTTATGTTCTAATCGTGCTTGGTAGGTGTCCTCCGAGTACTCCGGATTCCTCCTACTTATCCAAAAACAAGTACATTAGGCTAATTGGCGTTCCCAGATTTTTCATAATGTGTGAATGTGTATGAGTGTTGATAGAGGTCCTACCGTAGTCGTAAAAAAATAAGAATAAATAAATAAATAAATAAATAAATACAATAATCAATTAGCTTCCACGGCTCATAGTTCGACTACAAAGGTTCCTAGATGGATGGATGCATGGATGGAATACAATAAGTTATTGGGGACCACAGCAGTAGTGTGTGTGACAGTACAGTAATGAGAATGTGTGTTTGTGGGTATGTTTAACTGTACAATATAGTTGTTGTTGGTCTTTTGGCTCATCCCATTTACCTACACACAGCTTGTCACAGGGTTTACGCCAGATGTCCTTCCTGATACAACTGCATCCAGTGGCAGGGGTTTGGGCATCAAACCCAGGCCTTCCCACATGGCAGACGAGAAAACTACAACTGAGTCACCACTGCCAAATATTGACTGGACAGAATTTAATTAATCTTTTGCAGTACTTAGATAGCTGGCTGTATATCAAAATGTTGCATAAAAGTGATGTTATGAACAGTTCTGTGCCGGATTTAATAATCTACTTTAAGATAATCTACTAATGCGCTACTGTCTCAATGTAAACAAACACCTGCACCAATAGATATTAATGAGAAAAGATAAAGTGAATATTTTGACTGGGATTAGTTCATATTTTCACTTTGGCTGAAATAACAGCGCTGAAGTGGTATAAGTGAATTTTAACACGCCGGAGTCGTTTTAAGACAAAACTTCATCTTTATCTGATCGACTTTTTCCATTTCTCATCTGTGATTCTCTCTCCGATTACCGAACAGGGAGTGTATTTGTCTGACCACCAAAGATACTCAACTACTGCAGAGTTCTGCTGTACAGAAAGACACACAGACATGTACGTGGGCTTCAACCTGAAATAATAATAATAATAATAATAATAATAATAATAATAATAATATCACTCGTTACATTAAAGATCAGCAGATTATTATTAGCTTTAATCGTTTAAGTATTTCTACAAACTCTTTTCCAGACGGTTACTATATATGTGTATATACTTTATTTACAGTATATTACAGTATATACAAACACACCATATGGACAAAAGTTTTTGCCCAAACTTGTTAATTATTGAAATCAGGTGTTTCAGTCAGGCCCCTTATCGCCAGGGAAGGGCAAGCTTAATTTCCATCCCGTTCACAAAGCGAGGACTATAAAGTCACAGCTTGATGAGTTCAGTGTAGAAGAACTCGACCGGCCCGAACACAGAGCCCTGACCTCACCACCTGACCACATCGAGCATTTTTAGAATGAACTGGAATGGAGATTGCGAGCCAGGCCTTCACGTCCAACATCAGTGCCTGGCCTCATCTACAGAATGAATGGACCAGAATTCCCACAGAAACACTCTGAAATCTTGTGGACGGCCTTCTAAGAAGAGTGAGAGCTGTTATAGTGGAAGAACCAAAAGGGGGAACCGACTCCATATTGAAGTGTTTCGATGCAATGTCATGGCGGGTCTGGCCATATACTTTTTTTTTCCCCATATAGTGTATGTTTACACACACACACACACACACACACACACACACACACACACACGCGTGCGCGCGCATTAAACTGAATGTATATCTTTTATATTTATTTGTAGAAATGTTTCTAAAAATGTTTTAAAAAGCCATCTAGGAACTAAGAATATGTAAGGCGGAACCATTATAAACCCACCCGGCGCTACCCGGTCACTTACTGAGGTTGCACACAGAGCTCCGCAGCTACGCTAGCCGTTAGCTCGGTGTTTAGCCTCGGCGCGGTTTCGAGCTCGTTATAAGGTACTGACTGAAGCCTGAGCCGCCGAGATCCTCGGGATTCTGTAGCCAGAAACCTGAAGTAACCCTCAGAGTTTTGCCTGTGTAGAGTTGAGCTTTTCACTTCGTATAACACGTGTGTTTGTGTGAGTGCGCTGCGCAGGGTGTGACGTCATGGCCTGTCCAGCCCGTCTAGTGCACTGTCTGGGGAATAAGTGCATGTAACTGCGTCCTGACTAGTGCGAGCGGTGCTTCATTAACACGAGAGAGCGGCTCGAGTGGAGATTAGTTAATGTTTATTAACAAAAAAAAATTACACTGCTTTATGATCAGAAATAAATAGATCTCTTCAGTAACATTGGTCACGTGATCAAAGTAATGGACAAACCACTGCAGGTAGTTTAAAGAGAATGGAACAACAAAACGTTTAGACAAATCTCTCTCTCTCTCTCTTTTTTTATTTATTTTTATTTTATTCCTTATCTTTCCTTGTCTACAGCGGTACCTCGGGATACGAATTTAAGGCGACATTTTGTATCCAATAGGAAATAATGTAAATGCAGATAATCCGTTCCAGCCACCCAAAAATATCACCAGTTTCCAACACCGTAATTATATTTTTGCATAGTAATAATCAAGACTTATAGAAATGACATGTTAATGAAGTAAAATATGAAAAAAAAAAAATAGACATTAAACCTCACTTAACCTTAATTTATGATTCCTCTCGGCACGGGCTGCTTAAAAACCAAACTGAAAGCGGCTCCGTTTTCTTCTTGTTACCGTCCTTTATAACATTTTTGGGACCCACGGTGCTATATATTCATTAAAGCGTGCACAAAATAAAAAATAAAAAAAAGTAAATAAAAACACCACCACAAAAATATTTTAACTCGCTTCGCTTGGTTTTCCACTGATGCTAACAAGTATTGAACGACTCCCAGACATACGCGCGACTTAGCCAGTGTTCCATTCAGCTCAGTTCGGTCGCTTCGTGTGCCTAAGAAAAATTTCTTACAAAATTTCAGTTCTTAAGACGGGGAGTTCGTATGCCGAGGTACCGCTGTATGTACTTTTCAGTAGTTATTTATTTCAATTAAAAATATATATATTTCTGTAGTTTTTCTTTTTCCTTCGAAGTCTGTTGGAAATGCACACATCTTTTTTTCTTTTCAGTACATTTTTAGATAAACTCCCATGAATCTCAGTAGTTTTTATTTACTGTTCAATAGTTCTCTATTTCAGAAAATTCTCTATTTCTCTGTCATTTCAGTTTTTTTTTCTTTTGTTTGTTTTTTCATTTTAAGTCATTCTTTTTGTTGGACATGAAAGTCAGTGTTTCCTATTTTCAGAAGTACTTTATATTGTACAGGGGTGAGTCAAAAATGATCCCCACTCTGATTTTATCAAATCATCAGTCGGCCAAACTTACCAGTCTTACTGTATCAGTGCTTTCAGTTCAAGGCTACTGTCAGTTCATTTGTATGTAACTTCCGTGCGAGCAAAATATATCGTACAGCCAGAGTGCGGATCATTTTTGACTCACCCTTTTAAACACAGATCTCCGTAGTGTTTTAGTCGTTTTGGAAATGCATGTATCTCAGTAACTTTTTTTTTTTTCCACTTAAGTAGTTCTCTACATTGGAAGTGCATGCACCTCTGTAGTTTTTCAGTAGTTTGGTATACAAGATGCCTTTTTGTAGTTTTATGATTGTGACTATTTATTTTCTTGTTTGTTTTCAGTAGTTCTCCATGTTGCGCTTGCACACATCTCGGTAGTTTGTTTGGTAGTTCTCCATATTAGAAATGCATGTCCTCATGGTAGTTTTATCTTTATTTCTTTCAATAGTTCTTATATTGAAAGCCAGTGCATCTCATTACTTTGTCTGTTTCTTTTAGGTAGTTCTCTATGTTGAAAAGGCAATGTTTTCCTATCCTTTTATTTTCTATACTTTTATATAGTTGTTTTATGGAGTTAGCTTACTGTCAAAAGTTTTCGCGTGCATTTTCTCAAACGTCTGTGTCGCACGTGCATGTCTGAAAATCTGCAGTGAAAAAAGCCACGCCCATCTGAACTTTTGTGCTCTACTTACTCGTCTTCAATTTATTTTTTTGTCAGTTTGGAGGTGACCAAAGACATCGATACCCGAGACACCACAAGACTGGCCTGTTAGCAAAAACAATGGGGCTATGTTTTTTTTTTTTTTTAGAATAAAAAGTACTATAATGTTCATATTTCCCAACCAATTTTAGTCATTTTTAATTGATTTAATTGTTTTTAAAAAGTTTTATCTTAAGTACCTTTGAAACTCTATAAGCCTATTATCGCTGCTAGAACAGTAAGTGTGTACGTTAGGGATTACATGTGGTGGAAGATCATTCCTTGTCATGTGAAATTATAAAAACTCTTATCTTGCATGGATTCATCTAAAAAATAAATTAATTAATATCATGGGAAAAGTAATGTTTTTTCATACTTTATTTCAAAAAGTGAAACTCTCATATATATATATATATATCTCATATAAAGTGAAATATTTCAAGCCTCTTTCATTTTAAATACAATGATTTACGGCTTACAGCTCATGGAAATCAAAAATCCAGAATATTAGAATATTTAAATATTTAAAAAAAATTTAAAAAGCAATTTACAATACAGAAATTTTCTAAAAAAAAAAATTATAATAAAGTTAGTGTCCTAATTCATGAACTTAACACTTATTGAAGACCAGGTTGCTTTAATAGCAGCCTTCAGCTCGCATGTGGCTGTTTTAACGAGTTTTCAGACCCGAATGCTCTCGTGGAATTTTGAGAAAAATGTGTGCGTGTTGAGCTTTTTCACAAGAACTTAACCCCCTATTGTTTGTACTGGAAATGCATACTTTAGGTATTTTTTTTCCTATTTTTTAAATTTTTTTATAGTTATTCTCTAGATAAAAAGACATGTTGTATCTCAATACATGTTGGACTTTGTGTTGTTGTCCTTATCAGCATCCAGAGGGACATGAAGCTCAGGCCATGGACCTGGTCACCTTCCGCTATGACACCGTGCTCTCTGAAGTGCACTTACTCCTCCCGAACGCTCGTCATCTCATGTCTCGGCTGAACGGCGTCGGACAACCAGGTGAGTGGGTGACAGGTGGGCGGGTCCACGGTTCTAGCGTTGTTCTGATACAGTAGAGTTTCTGTAGTAACAGCTTATAGGCAAAGAGCTTCATGTTCATGTCAGACATCAGAACGGGAGGAACCTGATCGCTGCTTCCAGTTTGAGCTTTTCAGAAACCGGATCTTCTGGGACTTTTTTTTACACACTGAGTCACAGGAAGGTAAAGAATCACTCTATACACACACGCTGAGCAGAAAACCATCTCAAAACAGCCAAGAACAGGAATGTGACACTACTCTGGACCCAGATACACACAAGCCGGACAAATGAAGAACAGGTGATGTTGGAGGATCTTCATTTGTCTATTTTATTTTTGCTCAGTTGAAATCTCGGTGTTGATCATTTTGCTTCAGTTATAAAGCAGGGTTGTGTTTGTATTTTTAGTAACCCGCACATCCGTTCTTCTTTCTTTCCATGACTTGGTATTGCTCTCTGCTCCTGGAAAATCATTACACTTGACATCAAACTGTGAACACAGACACAATGACGATGGCGACGGTTCTCTGCCAGGTCAATAACAGACCAAATATACCTGAGGGAAAAAAGATACACACATGTATTTATTTTATTATTTTTTTTATTTGAAAAGAAATGATATTTCTGTGGAGGTTGTCGGGCTGTAGCGCCTGCTTTCTTTCCTCCTCGCCGTTATTGATTGCTGAATCTCAGCACCCGTACTCGAGCCTGAGTGTTCATGTCGCAAGTAGGACACAAACAGAACACTCGCGCTTTCTGGATGTCCTGCAGGGAGTTTTTTTTGTCTCTATTGTTGCACCAGGAGGGGAAGCCGCTGAAGTGCGGAGGAGCTCGGCGTGTGTTTAAAGAGAAGGAAGAAGAAGAAAAAAAAAACACACCAGGGTGTGTGCTGTTCTTGGAAGATAATCCGTTTCAGGATTCTTGTTTTGCCGTGTTGAAGTGTGTAATTCATCTTGCACCAGAGTTTTTTTTTTTAATACTGATGCGAATATTTTATTTAATGAAGGATAAGACGTCTCACGATGGGCGTTCAAGTCAAACCGGGACTTGTGATTGCGCTCTCTGTAATCTTCTGCTGCACTGATGCACTTACATTTTTGAAAACGCTGCTGTGTGTGTGTGTGTGTGTATTCCCTCAGTGTAACACACATTATTTTTAATAATATTTAAAAAAAAAGGCTTGAGGTCATTGTGAGATGTTTTTTTTTTTTTTTATGTTTTGTTTAAGATGTTTAAAGCCGCCTGTCCTTTAATGAAAACTGAGTGCGTCCCCTGAGCGAGCGGACATGATTTGCGTGATGGATAACTCTGAGCCCCAGTAATATCCTGTAAGCGGCAGTCCCATAGTTTCCCCCGCTCCCATTAACGTACACATAAGCGGGGGGGGGGGGGGGGTCGATGCGTGTGTGCGGCGGCGACACAGATGACGCTGATGACCCGACAGCTCCTTTTAATCGGCTTAATAGACCGAACGAATGAGAACCGACTCCGTGTTGAACGTAAAGCGACCCTGATACACCACTTTTTTTCCCGTCCTCCTGATGGACTGGTCCAGAGCATTTAATCCAGCATGCTCTGTTTGTACAAGAGCTTGAGCAAAGCAGTGCATCACACTTGGGTTTACTGACACAGAACACCGGAGAGCTGCACAAACAGAAGGAACATCTGAGACGTGTGTAGAAGGAGCAGCACATAAAATACGCTCAGACTGTTTGACGTTTTCATGGTGCACCCTTTTATCTTGAACGCTTTGTTATTCTGAAGCTCACTTTGTGTATAATAAATGTCAGTGGCTCGGCCTTGCATGGAAACTTACTTACTTAAAATGAGTCTGTTTGTTTTATACAAATCAAACCGGGACTTTCTGGTGAATGAAGGCGTAAAACAGGCGATTGACATTTGAAGAAGACTTCACAGGAGACACAGTACGGGGATGAGTCTCTTAAACAAAAGGTAAAACATCTGAGCGGTGTAAACGTTTTAAAGGAGGCCGCATGTCTGCGAATGACGATCGATCTCAGCCGAGGTGGCTCGGAGCTCACCCTAGTCGATTATCAAATATCATTGTTTTTTCTTCTTCCGGTATTACACCATCATAACCTTAAAAGAAGAAGATAAAATGATAATCTCACAAAACATGAGTATTGTACAGGTAGTCCCCTACTTATGAACGAGTTCCGTTCCGGGAGCACGTTCGAAAATCAGATTTGACCCGAATATACAATATAAAGCGTACCGATCCCTTTGACTACATCTCTGTCCCCTTACCTAACGCTGCCATCATGTGGCCAAAAACCATAACCACGCCCAGGGAAGTGGACCTCGGTGTTAAATGTAACCGTGTCGTCTCTTCACCTTTAAATCGCGAGGGGAATCCCGGACGCCATTCCATCACCTGTTTTCCTCCGTATTGGACTGTGAACTCAGTTTTCTTGAGGATTTCCAGAAATTAGGATTATTCAGCATCAGGACAGTTTTACAGGACAGACATTTTCTATCATCGTGCTCCCGGACTGATTCACTGAAACCGGTGAGGCCGACTCATTCCTCCCGCGCCCTCACATGCACACACACGCATACGATATACCGGACATTTTATACATTCACATACACACTGAAAATATTGTATATAATTGTAAATATATGATATGCACTGCAGTGTCTATTTTTTTGTACAAGGCGCGTGAGCTACTTCTGTGATTTATTCACATCTTCGAATGTTCGTAGAACCGCCGTTCATATCTGCGGAAATTCGCAACTCGAATGAAACATGAAACGTTATGTAACGACACTACAAAGCGCTCTTCATGTAGCAGACACGCATGAGGATCGTTTCCTCTAAGAGGCAAGAAAGAGACGCTGTTCATCCGTTAACCGCGCTGATTCCTCAGTAAAGAAAGCTCCGCGTCTCACTAGATCAGTTAGGATTTATAGGCAGTGTGTGTGTGTGTGTGGTGTATAATTAATTTTGACTAAGTAATGTTTCAATTTGAAAGACGTAACGTTTTGTTTCTAGTCGCTTTGCTAATCATGTTAAATGAGCGCGTGCGTACTTTAAGCCGCGTCTCCGCTCCTCCGTGCTGGTGATGTTCATGATAATGGAGCTGTTTTGCTCTGAATTTAAACAGACGAGCCGACAGCCGTGGCCGTGAGTCAGAGCGGGCCAGACGATCTGAAGGTCACATCCCATGAAGGATGCACACATCACTAAACTTGTTTGCGTGAGAACGGATGGTGCTTCGCATTTCATTCGGAGATTCATGATGTCAACACGGCCTATTACCATCTCATAAACACCATCCTACTTTCTGTTAGTCCTTACTGAAGAAAAAAAAAAACCATAAAACAAAATGGTCTTTTAACTGATCGGGGGGGAGGGGGGGGGGGGGTTTAAAGATTCTTAAAGTGGCTTTCAGTCATAAAACCACGACAAAAGTGAAGGTTTTTTTTTTTATGGTTTTGTTTAGAGTTTATTTTGGAACTAACTGTCTCTGTTATTCAGAAATTTAGAAATGTGTCTCTGCGATTTCACTTTAGGATTAAATCATTTATGTTCTGCTCACAAAGAAAAACTTTTAGAAAATTATTAGTCCCTTGAAGCATGCATAGATGTGCGAGGGGCATTGAAGTCACAAGTCCTTTTTTTAAAAAAATTTTAAGCAGTTTATTTTATTAATGCACAAGGTATAATCAGGAGAGACCGAATATTACAGGAAGACTGAACATTTATATCTGTAATGTTTTACAGCTTTAATTAAAGAAAAATATATTTATATTAAACAAAACAGAGTCCAGCTTAAAAACAAAACAATAATATTCTTGTCATATTTAAGAAATATCTTATTATAAGGTTTCTATTTTTTTTTTTTTAGCTTTTGTAACTATGCATGCAAAAAATGCGTGCATAAACTTTGATTCAGTCACGTCTTATGTCTTTAGCTAACTAATCTAGCTAGAATTATACTATTATACTATTATACTAGCTCCCAATCATCAGGTTACATTATATTTAGAAAGACGCTAACAAATAAACGAGCTTAATGAGCTTAAACTAACTTCTTTTATTTTTTATTTTTTATTTTTCCCCCGATTTTCTCCCTAATTTTAGTCGTGTCCAATTCCTCCCCGTCACTAGGGGGCTCCTCCGTCACTAAGGCTACTACTACCACTCGCCAGCCGACCACATCTTTTCGAACTGCTCGCTCGCGCACCGTTGGGGGCGGCGTAACACACTCTGAGGACGGCGCTATCCGCTCCCTCCGTTGCGCGAGCTCACAGACGCCCCTGACTGGCTGTAGAGCCGTGATTAATGTGGGAGCACTAAGTACCTCTCATCCCTCCCCTCTGAGAGAGCTCGGCCAATCAGCTCTCTCTAGACCTCCGGCTGCGAGAGGTTACAGCACCACCCGGGATTCGAACTAGCGATCTCCGGATGATAGGGCGAGCACTTTAACCACTACGCCACTCGGAGGCCCTTAAACTAACTTCTAAACCGTTTGCAAAAGTTCTAGATAAAGGTGATAAATCTAAACAGTTTGTTATGGGTGTTTCTCTGATTGCAATATTCATGAATATTCCACCAAATTAGGTTCCCGTCAATAAATGACTGTATGTCCTTACACTGGTTCACTGGGTTACAGGGTTTGATAAGACCTTGCTTTGAGATGAGTGGATGCTGGGCCGTTTTTGGCTCTGTACCTTCGAGTGTGATTCGGGCAGCTACAGGAAAAGCGGTGAAGTGGTGCGGTGCGGGAGATCTTGGGTGGTTTGTAAGCATTTTGGATCAGAGTGCTGCACAGAGGCGGAATGAACGAGCACCTGAGACGTCTGTGTGGAGAGAAATGGACGAAAACATCTGATGTTGTAAAGAAGAAATTAATACGGGTGATTTCAGGTTAGCAATATTAAGGGGGGGGGGGGGGGGGTGGACAGAAGGAGTGATCTGAGTCATGACGGGAGATGAATCACCTGGGATGGACAGCAGTTCATTACCAAACGTCTGGTTGTTATGGTAACATTATATTTTTGACAGAAGTTTCTTTTCTCGTGACTAACTAATACGAGGACATAGGAGTGTTTCTAATCCCCTTTATTTCTCCATATTTTGCTTCCAAAGATCCAGACCTTCTTGTCTTCTAACATAGTCTTGAGGAATAGTTCTCCACACTTCCTGAAGGACTTTTTTCGCCTCTCATGCCGAGTCCTGTCTCTAGTTTACTGCTGATGTGTTTGGAACAGACGAGAGGGGAGATGAGGTCGCTGCCGAGGCTGTTACATAAACCACCCGTTTTTAAATAGTATCTCTAGACACTTTGCAGCCCGTCGCGGTAAAGATTTGTTCCCGTTGCATTAATTTAATCCAATTTTATTTCATACGAAGAATTGAGGGGACTCTTAAGTGGGGGCCGTTTAATACTTGTTAACTTTTAAATTAACTCGTTAACATTAACTCCATAATGTTGCCTGTGTAACTATAAAATCTGTAAGTTTAGACGCTGAATAAAGAGGAACAAGAGGACAGTTTGGTTCCGCTGGTGCCAGACAGATCCGGGCCTGCTCCTTAAAAACATTACAAACCCCACAGTCCTGATTTAACAACCTAACTACCATCTGTCGCAGGACTTATTACATCGTCATAATCAACTTATGTCTCTCCAGACTCTTGTCCTGCCTCGCCGCGCGGTCTGCTTGCCAAAGGAAGTCATTCAGAGCTTTAAAATCAATAAAAATCCAGAGAACATCTGCTTTTGTCTTTAAACTGATTGTGGCATTTAATTCCAGTTCTCTCTCTCTCCTTTTTCTCCAGTGTTTCTGTCAAGGTTCAGGATTCTGAGGGAGGAGGAACATAAGGAGGCGTTTTCTCCATCAGATGAGGAGTCACACTCTTGTCTGGACGAAGACGGAGACCTGGACGTAGCGAGGAAGCCTCCAGAGACGGCGCAGGACCGAGACGCCGCTCACCCCGTCATCCTGAGCCAAGCTGAAGAAGCGGAGGAGGAGGATGAAAAGGAAGACGGCATGATGGACGTCATAAAGATCGGTTAGGGTCTGCTTTTATTTAGGACGTCGCTGCGCAAACGTTTAAACCCAGTATGGCGGTGAGGAAAACTTCAGCACGATGCAGCAGGATTTACAGAAACACCATCAACATTCTCTCCTTCTTAGTGCGGTTACTGGACATCTTTTGACAAAGTTGTCGTGAATCCGACAACAATTATACTTTTTATCTTCTTATCATTCTTATCTTTTAAAGCACCAGCTTGTCTGTTTCTCTCTCACACATGTATAAGATAAAAGGAAATGACACAAAAAGTCACGACTTGACCTCTGAGTTTTACAAATCTCTGGCACTGGAGACTCCTTCCCCCGCTGTTACGTAATCATCTGATATTATTTCATCCGATTTTACGTAACATCAAAATGAGTGAGCTGTTACTATAGAAACGACAACCAGTGTTGTTTTAGAGATTTAATCTGTTTAGTATCTGATATGACTAATCAAAAACTGGGACAGAGAAGATGATCTAGTAGTAACAGTAACATCCAACTAATTATAAACACACTGAGCGTCAATATCCTGCAGTATGGGTGTATCATATGACATCACAGCTTTTTATTTCAGCTAAACATCAATGTGATTGTTTGTCGTCCCCCTCCCCCCCCCCCCCCCCCCCCCCCCCCCCCCCCCAGAGCACACGATGGCGACACCGCTAGGGGACGTCGGGAAGCAGGTGAGCGCATCTGTACTGTAAGTCATCTACATACAGCATTTATAAAAGATCAGACATTAGTTTTCTGTAGCCGTGTCATTTCTGACTCGGCAGATCTGGCGAGGAGCGTTCCTGCTGTCCGACTTCATCCTGTCCGACCCGGCTGTGTTCCGAGGAGCGACCGTGCTCGAGCTTGGAGCAGGAACCGGATTAGCCAGCATCGTCGCGGCGAGCACGGCGAAAACCGTCTACTGCACAGGTACGGTTAAAGGGCTCGGAGTGTTTTAAATAAGTATAAATAAGCAATATCACAAGAGAAGGCGTTCTGTTGTGCTTGAATATCAGCATGCCTGTGATGTTGCCATAGGCATGAGGTTCTGGGGTCCTTAAATGGAAAGCTAGTGCACTATGTAGGGCGTACAGTCCCTTGTTCCACACACCAAGTAGTGCCTGAATTTGGGATTCAGCCGTGAAACGCAACGCGGACGGTTCAGAGGCGATTCAGAACGATCTAGAAGCGATTGCTGCAGAGACGGCGTGTTGTTTAAGACAACATGTGTGTTGTTGCTGAAAGTGCTTGTGAATGTGGGTGTGGTCAGAAGGCTGCTCTCACCTCAGTACTGCGCACCGTACAGACCGACTCTCACCCAGAATGTGTGATTAACCACTGTACTGTACATCACCCAGTCATAAATATAGTTACACGTCACAGTGCTGTTACTGTCTCTCATCAGCACTCGTGTAATTCCTGTCGTCCAATCAGCTTGCTCGGCCGGAGGAGCTTTATACCACAGCATTGCTGGATTCTTAATTCTGATTTGTCAGAAGCTGTTGATTAAATTTCTCCAACATTCAGACAACTGAAGCCTTTATAAGAGATGATATTTACATATCATCGAATGAAAGGAGTCTCCAGTACAAGTGTTACAACACAAACCAGCGGAGCGTCTGCATAACCTGCCAGCACAAACGTTGTCTACTACATTCAACAATCAATAAATACATATGACCTTTAACACAATATTTTTTTTTAATTTCTATTCAATATGATGAACTGAATTTCATTTCATTCTGGCCAACTATACACACTTGACTGAGAAAAAAAAAAAAAAAATGGGTGACATGAACAAAGAAATGGCACAGATTCATAAGATCATGTGTTTTTATCGTTGTTTTTGTGACTAATAATAATTATTTTATTTATTTTTGGGGGGGGGGGGGGGGGGGATTTTTTCCCCCGGTTTTCTCCCTAATTTAGTCGTGTCCAATTAGCGGGCTCCCACATTAAGGCTACTACTACCACTCAGCCGGGAGGGCCGAAGACTATCACATGTTTCCTCCGAACCACGTGACGCCAGCCAACCGCATCTTTTCGAACTGCTCGCTCACGCACCGTTGGGGGCGGAGTCACACACTCGGAGGACAGCGCTATCCGCTCCCTCTGCTTGCGTGAGCTCACAGACGCCCCTGACCGGCTGTAGAGCCGTGATTAATGTGGGAGCACTAAGTACCTCTCATCCCACCCCTCTGAGAGAGCTCGGCCAATCAGCTCTCTCTAGATCTCCGGCTGGGAGAGGTTACAGCATCACCCGGGATTCGACCTAGCGATCTCCGGATGATAGGGCGAGTGCTGACTAATAATAATTATAATGCACATTTCATGAGTCCTACATTGTCATGCGACATCATTCCCATATTGGAGTGGCAGTAAAATTTACATGTTTTAAAAGTAATGAAACTTTGGTTCTACATGCCGTATAATAATGTAAAGGTAAACCCGTGTACTGTACAGTACTGTACTGCCGTGTCTCCCGCAGCTCTAGAATGTAAAATACCCATGTTACCCCTCTATATGTACTGTAACTCATGCGAGTGCGTTTTCTCTGGTATCAGTACTGTAGGATACGTAAATACGCTAATAATTTATCATCGCAAGCCGCGTTTTCCTCTACGGTCGCTTTGTGTTCTCTCTACAGTACTAAAAAACCTGTACAGTATTATATTTTATATGGAAATTAAACTGAATTTCCTTTAATATTTGTTACAAAATTAGTAATTGATATTTTTCTCAGTAGTTTAGCATTAAAACAATATAAAATATAGTTGCAAGCAACGATGACGGGCCCAAGGACCCTGTGCCATCGCCACCCCGGGCGCACTGCACAACCCGTGTTATTTGAGTGTGTTAAGACCTCGAAAAAGCCATCGTCGCTCGGTTGCACTGCACAACCTGCACACGTCACACACTATACAGGGGTAATGTCAGTTTGGGCCCTAAATATTTGTTGAGTGAATTAGTGTGTGTGTGTGTGTCATGAAAGAGGAGTGTGTGTGTGTGCGCGCGCGCGCATGTGCGTGTTAACATTTGTGATGTTTGTGTGTACAATAGGCCGCAGATGCTGGAAAATAAGCCTCACACTATGATGTCACTGAACGTGTCAATGAATATATTGTCACTCAATATAATGCCACACAGAAAGTTATTAATACGTTTTCGGTGTAAGTTTAAGGCATTATCACGGCTGACCCGTTTGAGATATCGAAAATCCCTCCGCAATTATGCATCCTCAATGCCTTTAGATCACATTGGGCCGGTTTGTTGGCGATCATATTATTTCCCTAGAAGGAGTATATCAAAATCCATCAGGTGTGTTTTTGCGAACGACCCAACATAACCGGCCTCCTGTTGAGTTGAGCCCAGGATATGCACGCAAAAGTTGTTCGGCCCGATGAGCTCTAAATGTGTACCAAGTTTCGTGTGCCTACGTGAAAGTGTGTATGAGCTGTGCATCAGGCAGGCACCCTGATGGCAGCAGATTCCAATCCGTCTGCCAAGTTTCATGAGTTTTTGAGCATGTTAAGACCCCCGAAAAGTCCAAAAGGGAGGAAAAAAAATCCTTAGGAAAACAAGAGGGTCCTGCGCACCTTATAATGCTTGGGCCCTAAAAAACAAGAGGGTCCTGCGCACCTTATAATGCTTGGGCCCTAAAAAACAAGAGGGTCCTGCGCACCTTATAGTGCTTGGGCCCTAAATATAATATATTGCAACGACAAAAGCCATAAAACCATTGCGGTTTTCACGAAATTGCAGATGTTCCCACAAACAAGTATCAGTTAGGTTCTAAGTAAAACTGTGACTTAACCCATGGCTTTGCGGGGGTCGACTGAAAAGAAAAGAAAGAAAAAGAAAGAAAAAAAGGAACCATGTGGTCCGATTTTGTTTTGTATACCAGCATGACACACACAGTTTTTTCGACTTTTACTTATTGAAACCTGCACCGTAAAAATGTAAACACTGAACCACATCTTTCCTAGTCAGGATTTGATTTTATTAATAAACCTTTGCCGATCGTTTGTGTCAACTTTCAGAGTAAAGACAATCTGAAACTCGACTTTTAATCTGTTTTTCTCGCACGTTGGAACGTTATTGATGGAAACCGCATGTTCAAGCTGCGCTCCGTTCTAACACGATGGCGCAGACTGACAGGACTTCGAAGTGTAGCTCGGCAGTAATCATCCGAAAGATGATTACAGATCAAGTGAACCACGTCTGAGTCGTTTTGTTCTGCGGATGCGTTTTATTTCCCGAACTTTTCACGTCCTGTGCTTTGTTTTTTTTTTAAAAGGTTTGTTGTCTTTAAGGGTGTGTTGTTGGCGCTCAGCAGGTTCGTTTAGTGCATAATGTTTCAGATTTGAGTTTTCATATCGTCTGCTGAGTATAAATGACTTTCCAAGTGCTGGATGATTGCGTGGAGGGAGAGTGTGTAGCACATCGGTTCTTATTCCAGGTTGAAAATAAGCTTTCAGACGGAGGACATGAGGAGTCCGCGAATCACACGAGGCTTGCGGTCACGTTCTTCTTCAGCTTTTTTTTTAAAGAGCTTCTATCTTTGAAAATGATAGTTCGGTCCCTGTCCTTCACAGCGTACCCCTTCCATCAGACGGTTTGGACTCCGTCTTGAATATGATTTTTTCCCCCTCAGTTTGTAGTTGAAGGTCATCAGACTCGGCTTTGAAGGCAGAGATTGTATATTAGATGTGATTCCCATAACGGTAATGATAGTAGTAATAATATTTCACCTTTTATTCTGCTTTCGTTTCAGACCAGATCTTTAGATGTGTACGCGTGAGGATTTGGACATCGTCTCATTAATCAGCTTAATTGCATTAAAATTAAAGATCAGTCTTTGTTATATTCCACAACCCTATGTAATACCTCTTGATTTTGAAACCCAGCGAATCCGGAAGTCTGCCTTTGACTGAAGTAAAGGGGAATTGTGATTTTTGCTTTCTTTGCTGTGCCATAATTGTGAAAATTACCCTCAGGGTTGCGTAAGCTGGCTCGTGATAAGAAAGGTATTATCTCGCTCTCAGAGAGAAAACTGTGGGCCGTTTGATGAATGGCTTCATAATAATGGAATAAGCGGTAAAGTGATAATGGTTTCTTGTTTATTGAGCTCTTTACAGTGTGTGTGTGTGTTTTTTTGCAGATGTTGGTGAAGATCTCCTCAGCATGTGTGAAAGAAATGTGCACTTGAATCAGCATTATATCGCACCATCAGGTAAAGCATATTAGCACATGTAAGATAAGTAGGTAGGTATATGGGTGAGTAGATAAATAGGTAGGTGGGTAAATGAGCAAGTGTGTATGTAGGTAGCTAGTTGTGTGCAAGTGAGAAGACAGGTGGGATAGATGGCTGGATCGATAAGTGGGTAAATAGGTGGATAGAGGGAAAGAAGTGAGAATATTGGTAATTTAGTAAATAGGTAGATAGATGGGTAATTTTGTAGATAGGTGGGTAGATAGATAGATTGACAAGTGAGGGGATGGGTAAATAGGTAGGTAGGTAGGTAGGTAGACAGACAGGTAGTTGTGTACTTGGGTAAGTTGATGTCTAGGAGGGTAGATAAGTGGGTGGAAGGGGAAATTGATAAGTAGGTAAATTGGTAGGTGGTCTGTGGATAAGTAGGTAAATTGGTAGGTGGTCTGTGGATAAGTAGGTAAATTGGTAGGTGGTCTGTGCAACTGTGCATGTACACAGTAGGTAGATAGGTTGCCGGGTAAGTGGGGGGATAGATGGGTTAGATGAAAAGATTGATAAGTGAATAAATAGGTAAGTAGGTGGGTAGTTGTGTAGGTAGATAGATAGGTTGGTAGATGGGGCTAGACGGGTAGATTGATAAGTGGGTAAATAGGTAGGTGGGTAGACGGGTAGCTGTGTCAATAAATAGGTAGGTAGGTAGGTAGGTAGGTAGGTAGGTAGGTAGGTAGGTAGGTAGATGCCTAAGTGGGTAGATAGGTGGGGTAGATGGGTAGATTGATAAGTAGGTAAATAGTTCTGTAGATGAGTAGTTGTGTACATAAGTAGGTAAGAATGTGGGTAGTTGTGTCGCAGATTAGTTAGATAGGTAGGTAGGTGGGGTAGAGGGGCAGATTGATAAGTTGAAGAATAGGTAGGTAGGCAGATGAGTAGATACAACGGCAGGTAGGCATGTCCGCTCACACCGTTAACAGTGATGGGGTGGAGAAGTGCCTCAGCAGGAAGGATTGTTGGCTTGGGCCTAAAGACAATTGAGAAGGTGTTTAAGAGGTGGGCAGGTAAGTGAGTAAGCAGCGGATACGATAATTACAAGACACACCACCATCAAATTCAATGAAACAAAATATAACTGGGTGATAATCCAACTTCTTTTTCCATCAGATTTGACTTTGTTTAAAGCTTCATTGCGGCTGAGGTTTAGCTATGCGTTGTTTGAGCGCCCGGTCTCTGTTCTTGTCCACCTCCATCCAATCAGAGCGAGCCTCAAGGTTCAGACACAACTACAGTTGGCTAATCGAATCTGGACTGGATTTCCTGCTAATAGATTTAATGTCAAGCGCTCAGCAGGACGAACATCTCTCATGGGACTAATGAGATCATTCACACAATTTTTTTATATTAATAAACGTACCAATAAATAAATAAATGCACATAATGCAGCCAAAAATAGAATGACAGTAAACATCATGTCGCATCTTTACAATGCTCGGTTTATTTTCGTCTCTGTTTGTTTTTCTCAGACGAGCGCGGTGTGAAAGTGAGACAGCTGGACTGGACCACAGACGATTTCCTCGCAGGTTACACCCTCTGACTAAATGCATTTTCTTTTCTTTTTTTAATCAGTCGTTTTTATTATCCAGAATGACATCATCAGTTCTGTCAGTTCTCATTTACACTACAAAGAACAGGAAGTGCATTTGTGTTTGTGTGTTTGTGTTTTGAAAAATAGTTCATTTATACTTAATCTTTGTAATGACTGATAAGCTTTATCTAAGGTGTAAACTGCATTACTGCACTGCTATAAATGTAAAGAGATAAAGGTTAAGGTGAATTTATTGCCGTTGGTTTATAGATGCAGATTCAGAATTTGGCTGGAGTGAGGATGAGGTAGCAGATCTCCACGATAACACCACGGTTATCATCGCAGCAGATGGTGAGCGTTCATGAACCCGTGTACTAGTTAATAGATATATTTTTTCCACAAACACTGATCTAGAACACTGAACAATAATATCGTCTGACAGGCCTGTGATAATGCACCTGCCTCAAGGACATGTCTGACTACAGATCCAAACCACTCTTAAAAAGCTATTCAATATACTGTATATATAGACTGTTAGCAGATTTGAATTTTGTCTCATTACACCACAACTTGTTTCACTTTATTATTTAAAGTCTTTCTGAGTGTGCTTTTATTTTTTATTTTTATAAAGTCTGCTATGATGACGAGCTCACCGACGCCCTGTTTCGGACTCTGTATCGCATTTCTAGTAATCTGCGCCACTCCAGCACCGCCTACATCAGCATAGAGAAAAGGTAATAAGAAATTATTAACCAGTCGCGGCTAGTTACAGTAGTACAGTAGCAAAATAACTGGTTAAATAAAAAACAAATCATAATCTGTTGATAATAAATGGTGTTTGTTAAACAGTTGTATAAAAGCAATATCACACTCGAGGTCATTCTGTTGTGCTGTATATCAGTGATGTTTTCAGTATCTGGTGCCTGTAACAGCATCACAGCTGTGCTGATATTTAGTACATCAGCATTGCCTCTTGTGTGATATTACTTAGTGTATACCACAGAAATCCATTAACAATTTATTTAAGAATATAACATTATAATATTTACCTATTCATAGTTGCATCTCATTTTATGAAATGTCTGAGAAACAGGTTTCTGTTCATACTTTCCTTATAGCACACGTTACAGTCATTCCCTCACCAACCTCTCTTTATTCTCTTTCTCTCAAGTGAATAAGAAAAGCACTTTTCGGTAGAGCACATTTTACGTTACAATATCATGTTAAAAAACAGGTAGGCTGTTTGAGCCATCTCTACCATTCGGTTGAGCTATGCTTTTATTAAAAATGTTGAAATATCATGACTTGTTAGTTGCTTTCCTATCATATCACAAGAAATAAAGTGAATATGGTGGCCAAAAACATTTGTGCTTTGAAATTTATTAATACTTTTACCATCAAGTGACATTTCAACCATTCGGAAGAGACATACATCGGGAACTGTTAAAAAAAATTAAATAAGCTTTGTGGTTTCCTCAAAGGAAATAACATCTGTGATATCTTGTGTCCATTGGTGGAAAATTTCAAAAAGAAAGATACATTTGAAACAGCATTAAAACCTAGTGTGTGATTTCCACAACGGACATCGGCGTCACATGACCTCGAGTCCCGGAGGTGTGAATCGGTGTGACTGGGACGCTCTGTCCTGACCTGTGTAATGAGATAATGATGACAGTGTGTTCTCCTGCTGGTTCGTGTCTGTGATGTTCCCTCAGGCTGAACTTCACACTGCGCCACATGGACGTGTCCTGTGAGGCATACGATCATTTTCGCCGCTGCCTGGGGCAGCTAGCCGAGCAGAGAGAGAAGGAAACGAGGTTCACGGTGTCGCCGGTGTCCTGCTCCTTCCCTCAGTTTTTCCAGTACGAACGAGTGAAGCAACTGGTGCGTTCCGTTCACTTTTCCCAGGTCTTCATTAAACTGCGTGGAAACGTCTCTGTGCTTGTATGTGGACAAAAAAAATTATATTAGATTTAACCCTAATGTCGAACATGAAACATGAATTTCTGTTAAAGCACCCCACGTTTACTTGTTGTCTGAGGTTGAATATTAGACTATCTTTACTCATTTTATAAAGGGTGCCAATAATTGTGGAAGTATTGGCACCCATGAAAATTACGGTTAGTGCAAGGATTCAAATTCTTTCCCACACACATTAGGACACTCGTCCCTGTTCAAAAAAAAAAAAGCTTTTGTAGCATTTTCAAAATAATTGGCACCCTATGGAATATTTTTTTAAATTAATTTTTATTTCCCTCTCTCTCTCTCTATCTCTCTCTCTCTCACTCCCGCTCTCGCACTCCATGCCCTGTTTCTCTGCAATATAAATAGAAAAGTACAGGGAAAGCAGAGCTCAAAGATTACAGCTTCGCAGAATACAAATGTACAGAACTGCAGTTTAAATGATTCCTCTCTCTCTCTCTGTTCTAAACGTAAATAGAAGACCTGATGAAGGCGACCTTACTGTGAAATAACAGTGACAAACATTTCTAGAAAAAAATGACATTAATAACCAATAAGTCTTTAGGAAAAAGAATGAGTAAATAAACCTAATATTTTAAGAAATAATATTTTTATCTATCATTTTTAGGTCTCTATTTTCCCAGCAACATGATTTCATAATGCATGAAATTCAATATAAAAAAATATATAACAACATGGAGAAGGTGAATGTTGGAAAGAAGGACGGTCTGTTAATTACTATTAATTTATTAATTCATTTGGCCATGAAGGAACATTTGTGAAAGTCAACATGTCTCAGTATTGCAGTATTTTACAAAATCTTATGCCTTTTTTTCCCCATTATTTAAAACTAATCTTTACAATTTTTGTAATAAAATCATAAATAAAATGTGCAATATGTTTACATTTCAATTTATATTTAAGCTATCTGAATACATGTTATTTTTTATATGAGGAATATAATTTTGTGAAACATTTATTAATACTAAACATTATTATTATTTTATTGTATATCATGATGTAGAAGATTCCTTCCAGAATCACAGTGCAGTGTTTTCATCGCATCCCATCCTTACTTCACCAATCTAATCTGATGTGTACTTTGCACATGTTATATATTGTTTAATTAGTTTTTCTCACTTTATAGGAGCTGTGGAAAGTGTCTGTCTGTCGTAACAACACAATATCCAGCTCAACATCCTCAAGTCCCAGTGAAAGCGATGCAGCATTAAAGACTAATTCAGAATCTGGTCTCAAGACTTGATGCTCAGCTTTACGTTATGCAGTTGCAAGTGTGCAAATATCAAATACTGTGAATGTGAATTCTATTTTAAGTAATAAGTTAAAAGGTTTTATTATTTAAGGGGCATGTGGTGGTGCTGATGAGGTGGGAATTTACTTTTAGTTTGTTTTTAGCTACAGGTTTGTATCTGGTGTGTACCCAGATTGTTGGGGTTGCATGCTATGGATTTCCAGTTATTGTGGGTTTTTGTGTGTTTTCTGGGATTATGAATGAGTGCTGCAATAAATTGATTTCTATAGCAGATTTTGTAAAAAAAAAAAAAAAAAAAAAAATGTGTGTAGCAATCAAATAAAATAAATCATAAAAATGAGAGATGATAAAAAAGAAAGAAGTGAAGTTAAGATACAAAAATAGATATTCAAAAAGGTATAATGTATTACTTTTTTTAATGGACTTTACCCATCTTTAAACATGCCTAAAAGTAAAACAAAGAAATGTCTGATTTTTAAAAGCTGGCGAGAAGCTTAAACTATCAGTCATTGATGTAATATTAAGGAAAATGAAATGTCTTAAGAAATGTGCTGCTTTTTATGATGCACACTAGAGGGCGCTCTGGTTCAATTCTTTAGTAAGTCAGATCATTTGACTCACCTCACCAGCAAAAGTTGATTCTTCATTGTTTCCTGTCAAATAGTTCATATAGTACAATATTTCATGGTTAGTAAAGCCTTAATATAACTATATTGTTTACTGGTGTATTGGAGGCGACCTACTCCGAATAATGTTCTTTCTTGTTTGGTAGAAACACTACTCAGTCTGAGCAAGGTTGATAAGTTCCATATATTTGTATCCTTCAAGGTCAATGGTCCTCCCCTGTTAGAGTTATTAAGATGAACCAGTAACAGAAGAGGGAAATTAGTCATTAATGTGTAATGACCAGAGAGAATAGAGGGAGTCCTTACATGTGGCTTTCCTGGTGGAGCTGTGATGAGCTCTTGATCTTCCTGATGATGGAGGAAAGAACAGCATGAGAAATAGGACCCGGGTTGTGTCTGACCTCCTCCTTTGTTGAGGGACAGATTTTGCACATAGATAACATCTTTTACGCTTCTCCCGAACCATCTATCCTCTCTGTCCACGATTTGTACAGTCTCACTCTTAAACGTGTATTAAACGAGTATGTCCTTCACCCTTCAGGTGAATGTGCACCGCTGATTCTGGTCCTTTGTATGTGTAAGCAATGTTGTGTAAGTCGACTCTCAAAGTTCAAAGAACCGACTCCATTGCATATGACACACTGTTAGAAAAGCATATTCTTTCTTTCTTTCTTTTTTGTTTTTCTTTCTGGAAAAATACTGGACACCAACTTATGTGAGGCGACTCCTTCCAGTAAGCACTCACTTTTTGTTTGAACATACAGACAAGTATTCTGTTTCTGAAATGTTATTTTTTTAGACGCTCAACATCAAAGGACCCAAATTCAGTGAAACTCAGAAGAACCGAGAGGACTGAAATCGAAACGACATATGACAAGTGTGGATAAAATTAAACAAATGTATTATTTTAGTGGAGTTTGCATGTTCTCCACGTGTTTAGTGGGTTTCCTCCCACAGTCCAAAGACTTGCAGTTTAGGCTAATTGGCGTTCCCAATGTGTGAGCGTGCCCTGTGACGGATTGGCAGTCCGTCCAGAGTGTACCCTGCCTCGTGCCCCAAGTCTCCTGGGATAGGCTGCTCCGACCCTGTACACAGGAAAAAGTGGTATAGACGATGAGTGAGTTAGTGTACGTGTGTGTTTGTGTGCCCTGAGATTAATTGTCACCCTGTCCAGGCTGTGTCCCACCTTGTGCCCCAAGTCTCCTGGTATACAGGATAAAGCGGTATAGACGATGAGTGAGTGGGTGAGTGAGTCTGGAAGCACAGTGTGAAGACATGAGGGTGGCTCAAGACTTGAGCAATACTGAATTCTTTGATCATGGCACGTGATGTGGTGTCCAGTTCACGTGTGAAAATGATTCCTCCTGGAACATGACCATGCCATCAGGGAAGGAAAACTTCAGCTGACCTTTTATTGCCACCAACGATCAAAAAAACAAAACAAAGTTTAACATTCTCAGATGAGAGCTGAGAATTCAACAATGTTGTGGTCCAATCACAAACTGTTGTGAGAACAAATTTCATGTGTAGTATAAGACAGAAGTAGCTAGGCCGCCATATTGGTTGGGATTCTGATATTGCCTAAAACCAGAGAAAACTTACTTATAAAAACCCCTTATTTTATTTATTATTTAGGTTTTTATTCCAAACGTATCTAGGTGATCGTTGGTTAAACTAGTTTGTGCTTCTTTTTCACTAGACAAGTCGTGTGAGTAAACGTGCTAGCTAACTAGCTAAAGAAAAAAAAAAAGAAAAACCTATCAGGCGGTAAACAGGGTGAGTGAGAGTAGCACGAGCTTTCCCACGAATTTATCCTGCTGTGGGCGGGAACCAGCGTGGATGACTTTCCTCCGTTTCCCATTGGCCATCGCCGCGGGCTAGCTCGCTTTCTGATTGGCTGGCGAGTATCAACTGGTCCATGACGATCCTGCCTCTCGTGCAGAAGACAGTCTCCTAGCGACGTGCGGAAATCCGAGCTCTGCTGTTTATATCTGCACAGCCTCGCTTTCTTTATTTTCTTTGTTTGTTTGTTTCCCCCCCCCTCCCTCAGCTTCAGCTAAACGTGACAGCTTTAAAGCATTCCCAGGTGAGATCGTTTGTTTGTTTGTTTGTTTGTTTTCGCATTTCCTCGCCCCGCTTCCTTTTTTCTTGCTACAGCTGTTCTCCATCATTATGATTTTTGCGCTCGCGCTGGACGCACTGTACCATAAATGGTGCACGCGCAGCGCGTCGCACCGCACGCGCTGCTTCTGGTTTCTCGTTACAGCTAAACGCCTCAGTGTGTATTAATATTAATTTTATGATTGCTTTTGCGTGTAAAAAACTAAATAATTCCGTTTAAACCCGTTTTTCTGAGTAGTTTCAAAAGGGTGTCTATTAGTCAAACCCGTCAGAACTGCTCGTTTTTACTCCCTTTTATATTCTATTTTTTCAGCTAGTCGGCTAGCATTCTAGATGTTTTTTTTTTTTTTTTAAGAAAAGCTGCGAACTGACAGGATGTAACCGGTCGGAACCGGATCCCGTTCATCTCCTCAGTCTGTTTGAAAGCTTATATAACTCTAATCATTAATCATTAATCATTAAACGAGACGTGTGGCAAGTCGTTGCTATTCATTCATGAGTGGACAGGATGTTCATGTCGTATGTGATGTCTATGAGCGCTTATTATCACTGAGTTAAAGAGGAAAGGGACGCTTCTAAAGAGAGAGAGATGCTCATCATCATGTTTAAAGGTAACATCAGGAGAATGTTGTAATTTCTTACTTTTACAGGTAACATGAAAATTATCACGAAAATGGGGGGGAAACAATAGAGAAAGTCGTGGTGTCCTAAGTAAAAGTGTGTCAAGTTGCTGAGAAAAGATGCACTGAAAATGAACAGCCATTGGTTTGGCCACTGTATATACTGGGGGCGGAGCTTCGTGAAAATGGGCGGAGCTATTTATATAAATAAAAGTCTGTAAATTGGTTGCTCCTTCAATATCTTTACTGTTCATACATTGTAAGACCCGAAACCATTCTTGGGAAAAGTTCTGTATGTCTGTCTGTCCAGCCAGAGTTTGTCACAGCATCACGCAAAACTTGACAGAATTTTATAAAACTTTGGCAGTACTTAGGTATTTGCCTGAAGTTAAACCTGCACAAGAAATAAAATCCAAATGTTGAGTAGAAGTGACGTTATGAACAGTTTTGTGCCTGATTATGAACCGCAAGTTTTGACAGCGTACTGCACATGTGCCAAACCGTGGGCGTGTCTTAAATCCACTGTCTTCAGTTCAATGAAACCTTTGCAGATATCTGCCTGAAGTTTAACCTGCACCATAAGTGAAATCAAAATGTCGAATAAAAGTGATGTTATGAACAGTTATGCTCTGGAGACGGCGAGCAATCAGTCACCTGTATTTGTTGCGGTCCAGAAGAAAGCCAGCTGCCTCACTTTGTGTGTTATGAAATTCCAGCGCTGTAAGTGGTGACCGGCACCAGTCGAGCGCCACACGCATGCCAGAGCAAGAAGTTGCATGAATTCCGATCTCAGCATTCTCATTCAGATCACATGAATGCGTATCGAATACGTATCCGATCTAGGACCATGTATGAAAGTGACTGAGATCCGTAATGAAAGACATTAGATTTGTGTGTTTAGACAGCACAAAAAAAAAATCTAAGCTTTGTCATATTGGTCATTTTGGAAAAAAAAAAAAAAAATCGAGTCACTTCAGGTTGGTGATGTGAACGTAACCTAACCGGCACTGCTGTGAGCAGGCAGTCAAATTTTTAATTAAAAAGAAGCCATAAATATTTGCCATGCAAAACAGTTTTTGGTTAACACATGATCTGTCGGTTTGAAATGGTCGAGCAGAGAAGCGATGTTTGTTGTCATAGACAGGCGTTACGAGGCATGCATATTTACAGTATATCGTGTTATGGATATTACACACAGTTTGTGTTTGCATTACATCTGCTTCATAGTTTTGCACATGGACGAGAGTCAGCGCGTTCAGTCTGTTTTTACGACTTCCCAAAACAGCTTCAGAGTCTCTGATTGATTGTTCACAGCTGTGTGTTTACCACACGACCTCGGAAAGTTCATAGAGAGGTTGTAGGTATAGTCCAAAAGGAGAAGTGCTAATGTACTTGAAGATATTGCTGAGATCCTGCTTCACTTCCTGTTTTCAGTAACAAACGTAACAAACACAGGGCTGTTTGGAAGGGGAATAAATAATGGCTGAATAATTTTAGATAAAGTCAGTAAATATACCGTTTATTAGATAACCGGTTGGAGGTTGTTCTTCCTGAGCACTAGACGCACACTTATTCCTTCGCTTATTGTAAATTGCAGAGTGTCCCGAACAGTACTGTCTCAGTCTACAGTCTGTCTCTGTTACATATTAACTCAGCGGGGACTTTGAACAAAGTTTATCATTTTGCACAAGGCTTGTACTGTGCATGTCCCGGTAAGGACGCGTCCACCGTTCCGAGCACCAACCAGATCAGAGGTTTAAGGTCAGTGCTGTTTCTTTTTTTTTCTTTTTTTTTTCTTTTTTTTTTTTTGGAGTAGGAATTTATCACATTTTTCAATTTGGGCAAAAAATAAGAAGTCTTTTTTAAGCAAGGGTGAGTTTATACTTCCTGGCAGGTACGTCTAATGTTTAGGATTCGCTCAGATGTGGTTTCCATGGCAACTAAGAAGAAACCTTAAGTCATATGAATGAAAAGTCGTATTTTATCTGAGTGTTCTTTGTTCCAAACATGTTTAGATGTGTTTTTTGTCTACTTTTGATCATGTTTATAGTATTTGAAAACAAAATAAACTGATGCTGGTGTAATTCAGCAATACAAGACGAAGAAGAAACTTTCCTTCTTGCTGTATGATCCAGGAAGTGTTTTCAAACTTGAGGAAATCCTGGTGATCTCTGGGTCAGATATTTGAATGTAAAATGAGTCGTTTGTATTTGGGAAGTGAGAGTGCAGTTGTATGGAATAAAATCACTGTCAAAAATAATCGTGCGTAAAAAAAAGATTTGTGTGTAATTCTGTGTTTTGCCCGAGTTGGATTCCAAAATCTACGGCCACAACTCTGAAATATACGACTCTGACCGCTTACAGACACAAAACTCGTTTTTACGTCTCCTCTGTTACACGGACGAATTGCGAAATTACGCCCATGAATGTAGTGTGTTACACCGCTGTCAAAAATACGTCATCAAGGCCACATGCACAGGCGTTAATATTCGAGGGAAGAGGAATCGATTCGGCCACCGTTTTAAACCACCGGCGCGAAAAGGGCAGATCAGCAGCCGAGCGCTCTCTCATCGTCTCAGGTAAGTTTTCTTTTTTTTCACACATTCGTACATGTTTAAGAGAAGTAAAATTACAGAGATGTTTTAACTATAGCAGGTAAGATTTTAGGAGTTTAAAACGGCGACAGGGCGCATGCGCCGTATCGATTCCTCTTCCCTCGGATATTAACGCCTGTGCATGTGGCCTTGATGATGTATTTCTGACAGCGGTTTAACACACTACATTCATAGGTGTAATTTCGCAATTCGTCCGTGTAACAGAGGAGACGTAAAAACGAGTTTTGTTTCTGTAAGCGGTCAGAGTCGTATATTTCAGATTTGTGGCCGTAGATTTTGGAATCCAACTCGGACAAAACACAGAATTACACACAAATCTTTTTTTTTTTTTTACGCACGATTATTTTTGACAGTGATTTTATTCCATACAGTTGTTGCTTTTTTGTTGTTGTTGTTGCACACTTTTTTTTTCTTTCTCCCTGTGATTGACTTTGGACAGAAAACACACTTTTGACAGAAAATTCTAAGTTATAATGATAATGAACAAACCTCAACCAACTCAATGCCAGTGCCTGTACCTGTGAGCTTTCTCATACACAAGCATCTGAAAAAGTCGATTGTTTAAAGAAATTTATCCGATCAGGCTGGTGTTGAGGGTTGGTGCGCACACGTACCTGGTGTTGTTCGGAGAAATTGTGAAATCATTCCCACTTTTATCATCATTTATCAAAATGAGTTCTAACACTGTAGATTAGGCAAACACATTGTTGCTAAGAAATGTATATCTTTTTCTATTATTTTCTTTGTTTTAAAAACATTTGCGCCAGGAAAGATTATTTTTTTATTTATTTTTTTTACTTTCCTGAACATCCTGAATTCACCCTTGTCTGCTCGATCTCTGATTACTCCCACGAACATTGAGAAAAATCCCGAGCTCCTCTGTGAAAGGAAAGAGCACATCCTCCACGGCCTCGGTGCATGCACGCTATAAAAGCTCCACTCCACCATAAAAAAAACAGCGCTCACAATAATAAAGCTTCCTAATCTTTGTATAACAGGAATGTTTGTCAGGTTATGCAGGTGTTTTAAAGTCACGCTGTCTCTTTGCTCCATTTCCGACGAGCCTGCGAGACGAGGTTGTGTAATACAGCAGTGATTAGCATCTTAATGGTCCTGGGTAATGGCTACGCCGGGGTTGGGTTGGCGGTGGGGCGGTTTGAGAATGCTCGTGTTGACGCTGTTGCCTTTGACTACTCACGTGGAGCGCCGTCTCCGGCTGTGCCAGCTTCCTCAGTGCGGCGTTTAGAAAATGAGCTAACAGCTTTAGTAATCACCGAAGGCCTGAGTTGTGGGTTTTAGATTTTTTTTTTATTATTATTATTGCAATGCGGCATGAAACGATGCTTCCCTGATGCACTGCAGAATAATGAGCCAGACTGGACATGAAGCGTCGACGCATGCACCCTACCTCGACTGCGTGCAATCAGAGACACAGCCGGATTTACACTTAATCGGAAGCGCATTATAAGAAGCCGAGTTTACACTTGATCTGATTGTACGTCAAGTCTGTAGTACTGCAGTCAAGTGTTCATGTCCTAACATTAGTCTCACATGTGGGCATGGCCCGTCCAGCATTTTTATTTTCACTTCCAGTTCCTCTTTCTCACTACATATTTCATACAACAAGCTCAGACAAATCCACCATCATTATTATTGTTATTATTATTTTTTAAATGTCACACAGTAAACGTCGTACCGGTCCTTCGTCGTATCAGATTTTAAATAGCGCTCATCGTGTGTAGACAGGTACAGTAAATTATGATCCGATGCTTTGCTAAACCGCTGAACCCATATATCCCAGAAGCATTTCTTGCATTTCTGTAGGGAATTGCAGCATGCTATACATGACTGCAGACACACCCCTAATCCTCACTGATTTTCATGTTTTTCCAGTCGCACCATGACGGCGTGGATCGCTGCGGTCCCTCAGGTCTGTCGCTCACAGACCACTCCGGCCACTCGATCCATCCGCCATGTGAGCCATGTGTTGAAACCAGTTCTATCCAGACTGGAAGAGGCGCCTTCCGCTAACACGGGCGTCTAGAAATTTCCTGCAACGAGCCGCCCGGCGCTGTTATGTAACGGTTTCTGCCCCAATGTGGCGCTGAAGGAAGACAGTGACAGGTGCAGGATTCAAACGGCAGTCCGTATTTCTACGTACAGAAATCCTACGGTAGCACCGAAGTGAGTTGAGCCAGAAGTGATCGTTGTTGCTCATAAAAGCGGTGACTCTAGTTAAACTGGTCTGGACCGGTTCTGGCGGTAGAACCCCAGAGAGTCAGAAAGGATCGGTCAGAATTTCTTCAATGTTCAAATGCATTTATGTTACAGTAGTGAGTATAAACCAGCCTTTTGCTTTGCTCAGGTTTTTCACTCAAAAGGCTACAGTAGCTTTTAGAGCGTTATGTATTTGCGGTAATTCATGTAATATAAAGAAGCAGAAAATGAATCAATCATGCCCCATTAAGTCTTCACAAAAAGCCATGCAAAGTGCTTAAAGTGCCGGTCTTAAAGGCTCTCTTCATCCTGAGCACAAAAAACACCGCGCCGGGTCTGAACATATGGTAGACGAGGCAGGAATCAGGAATTCCCTCATCATGAGGCCAATGCTGAGCCAGTCCCGTTTAAGCCAGACGGCTCCGGGTGGGTTCGCGCTCATGTCGCGAGATTGAACAGCAACCAAGGAGCTTCTGCATTAGTCAGAGAAGTGAAGCCTCAGCAACGGCCTGCTGCTTTCCAATAATAGATCTGCGTTCAGAAGAAGAAGGAAAAAAAAAAAAAACAAGGCTAAAAGTAGCTCATAGCTGACTGGTTCAAATTCAATATGCACAACATTCAGTACCGTGCAATAGTTTGTTTCTTTGTATTAAATGAAATGAAATGATGTAGGTTAAATTGAAGAAATGGGAACAGATGTTTTACTGCAACAGGCTGCAATGTGCCTTTTTTTTTTATTGTTTTCTGTGCAGCGACCTTCTTTCCCCTCTCTTCTGTTCCAACCACTCAGCATTCACCATCAGCAGTGAACTAATCACCTCCTGAACATCTGTCAACATCTGCACCTGTTTCTCACTGGTCCATGCAATTAGGGAAAAAACCTCCATAGATGTGATAACCTGGTCATTCAGTACATTCAAGGTCGTCAGCTGACTTCATTTTATTACTACATAACGATCTGGACTCATCAGACCACGTGACCTTTTTCCATTCCTCCAAAGTCCAGTTTGTTGGTCTTTTTGTCTGATGAGTCTCACAAACAAGTGGACACACAGCTGCTTAGTCCCAATATGTGTGTGTGTATGGGTATACAGTGATATGGTATAGAGAGATTAATAGAGTGATATACTGTAGTGTGATATAGTAGATATGGAGTGATGTATACAGTAGGTGTGTGTGTATGGAAATGCTCTTAATTTAAATGTTAAACACAGCTCAGATCTTTTCGTCCTTTTTTTTCTACCATGCATCTTCACCAAGCGTTTAAGTGACTCTGGTTCCCACCACATTTCTTACACAGAAGTTGACGTTTCAGCACTATCCTTCCAGATATTATTAATAATGCATCAGAAGGTTCATAACCCAGTTCCTGTCATCACAAATCTCCTTCGCTGCTTTCTTTGCTTGAGGCAGCGCAGTAATTGTAAAATGGCGACTTCGTAGCACACGTATAGAATAAACGGCGTGAGGTCTGTATGGTGTACAAAGCTAAGACTACAGACAGGTGATTGATTTTGTAGGTCATGATTCCTAATCCCTGACAGTCCAAAAAGATAATGACCTGAATGTGATTAGATATTGATCCTTAAGAGTTTCTCTAAAAGCCATCTGTGTTTGAAACTTCTTAATAAATCAAGGCTTCACTGGCGTGTTTTTTCCGAACGCACTCACCACCGACGGCTGCGTTATCGATTCAGCAGAGAAACTGCAGCGTCTATTAAGCAGTGGATTCAGTTTGACGGTGGACGAATCCAACATTCGCTCATTTTCTGTCAACAAATTAAAACGTTTGTGTCTTTTACTGGAGCAGATTTCTCGTTCAGTTTGCAGGGAAAAAAAAGTAATAATAAAAAAAAAAAGAACACAAATTAAAACCTTTTTTTTTTTTTTTTTCATTGCACAGGTGTTGTGAAAGGCAGGTGCTTGATCTCCTGTCTCTCTCTCTCCGTCCCTCTCATCTCCGAAGAGCTCTCTCCATGGCATTCCTCAGCCGTCACCTGTCTCTCAACCTGCAGCAGAACCTGCGCCTCGTGGCTCCAGGTAAAAGACAAGACCGTATCAGACAGATAACGGTCGTAAAAGCACATCTCATAAAATCGTATACTTTCCCTCGAACACAGCGTTTATGGGCCGGATTGACTGTTACGGTGACGCTAGTGTAATTGAAGGAGATGGTGGACAAGCAGACAAGCACTTTTCACACTGAGAGTCCAGAGTCCAAAATCAGAATGGTGGATGGATGATAAATTAAAGGACATGAACATGAGTGCTGCTGCAACTAAAAAAAAAAAAACCTTTTCTTAGACGTTTAATCGGGTTGAAAGAGAAAGTCGACCGGTCAGAACCGGCTTCATTAAACCATTCAGTCCAAGCCCTGCTGTTCTGTGGATGAGGAAAAGGGGACGGAGTTATCCTAGAAGAGACCACGCCCATCAGGATGGAACTGTTTCTCTGTAGGATAAAGGGGTTCAGACAGAACTCGATTTACAGTGACCTCTCAGTCTAGACTGTAAAATAATTAAGGAAATTTAAATAATTACTACTTCAATTTTACTTAATTTTTTTAATTTTAAAAAGAAAGAAAAGTGTGTATAAATCTAATTTGTCGAATCCTGATTAAGGACAATAATTCGAATAAGAAATTCAAATCTGTTATTTTTGTTCTAATTTGATTTTTAAAAAGTATGTTCAGTCTTGATTTTCATTCTTGAAATATATTTCTAGAAAACTGCTCCTCTTTCTATGAACTAGTTTAGAATTCCATGCGCAACCTTCACGATGAACAGATTAGTACTAAATCATGAATCTCATCAGTATTATTAAGCTTAGGATCTGCACCTACTCGGATTGTTTTATATATTGTATATGTTTTATAAATTTATCATTCAGGCTGCAGGTATGTCAGTCAGACAGCCACGAAGTCCGTGTCCGAGTTCGAATACGACGCTCCGTCCATGAAGACTCCCGTTCCGGGACCGAGGTCTAAGGTCCGATCTTTCTCTTTCTTCAGTCCTCATTTTTGTTTTTTGTTTTTTAGTTTTTTTGTTAGTATTTGCACAGCATTTTTAATTCCTACATTTATTGCCGCACTACATTGTTCAAACCCTGATTGTGTTTTTCTGAACAGGAGCTGACAAGACAGCTGGGAGAAATTCAGGTCAGTGCTGCACTCTACCACAACAACAAAAAATGAATCATGCTGTTGTTGTTGTGTAAGGTTCACAGAGCAACGTTAAAGTCAGTGTGTTTGTGTGTGTGTGTGCGTGTCCGGATGTCATGAGCTCATCAGAAATTCGGTTCACACACTGCTTCCTCTGCTAAACGAGTGTAATGTTCACTCGGGCCTCTAGGAGCTTGGATTTGTTTTTTTCCTCACCATGACAAGAAAAATCCAGCTTTCTGTTGGAGCTGAGAGTCAGGCGTGACGTTATCAGCTCACACTGGTTTCTGTAACAGACAGTGAGGCTCTGAGCTGTGAGCGACCGCATATTAAAGCCAGCAGGAAGCAGAGAGAAAGGGAGCACAAAGAGGCAGCCTTTGTACTCTACTGTGTGTGTGAGTGTGTGTGTGACTGGTTCAAACTGGTGTGAGTCTGGGATAAGGACATGTTGCGACACAGGCCTGATTCAGCTTGTTCTTTTAAAAGCCTAAGTGTAACATGATTATGTTTATTACATCACTGCTCTATATAACAGACGTTATTGCTCGGTGACATGCGAACGTTTCCAGTAAAAAATGCCACATTGTTTATTGAAACACTTTACAATTTACGAGAGCTTTTTTTTCTTTTTTCGCCTCATAAGTACCAACGGCTGTTTTTGATTTTTGTTTTGTTTCGTTTTGATAATGTGCAAAACAAATCGCAAGATCTGACTTTATTTTATCCGTCTCGTGTTGCCGCTGATTTAATCAGTTTATTTATTTCATTAAAGCGTCTGTTCTATTGCATTATCGGTTGGGCGTCTGAGGTTCAGCGGCGGAGAATGGCAACACAATATCCAAGTAAATATTTTATATTTATGACATTTGATTCTGAGCTTTTGCGTGTATTCGCCTGTTTGATTCGCCCGTTGAATTAAAGGAGTTCAAGTCAAACGTCAGTGAAGTCAAATCATAAATAACGTCACCTCAGATGTCCTGTATGTGTGGAATAAAAAGCTGTAAGGCTTCAATCGAGATCCAGGACACTGTTGATGTTTCAGTAATGATCGTGATATTCATGTTCAAAAGATAAATCTGCACTAACTGGAAAACAGTTTGCCAATACATGCCAGGTTTCAACATGTAGTAAAGTCTGTGAAAAAGAATTCTCTGGGCAGCAGAAAGGATAAACATGATGCAATGTTGGGAGTGTTTGAGTATAAACTAATATAAATAAGTATTAACTTCCGCTCTCCATCTCCGTGTTCTCATTAGACGATTGTATAATCATGAGCGAGTTTGAGCGAGTGCTGTCCGGTATACGGAAACCATCCCTGTTTGGCTCCACCGTCCTTTTTAACGTCCTCCCGAGTTTAGAGGAACGTCGACGCAGCAGATGCTTTAAAAGCCTCAATGCAGTCCCTGGAGAAATCTGCACAGAGAGAGCTCACTGGAGCAACAACTTCGTAGCGAACGAGATCCGCAGGCGCTCAAGACGCTTTATAAGGCCATTTTCACATTAGGGCATGCGGATCGTTCCCGAGAACACGTGACTCCCGAAGTCTGGTTCATTTTAATCAGTGAGAACGCAATCGTTCAATCGCACTGGAAAAGGTGGTTCAAATTCAGTCAGAGCTGTTAAGACGTGTCGTCATCAGTGCCGTCGGTCTCCTCCCGACCCTGTGCACACTCCGGTCTCATCCTCTGACCTACACGGTCGGAGTGGATACAGTAGGAAGACACACAAGAGCGTCACTCGTGACACTTTCTCCAGACTATCAATCATATTAGGCAAAGCGTACCCGAGTACGGAGAGCAAAAAACTAGTGCCCATGGGGGAGGGGGAAGGAGGGAGAAATTGTTCCCTGGCACGGCGCGAATCATTCGAGCCTAACGTGAATCGTGTTGTTTTGTCTTTTCATTTTTCACAGAACGTGGGCGCAATTAACTTCTTCTGTAACTACGAGGAGAGCCGAGGAAACTACCTGGTGGACGCCGACGGCAACCGCATGCTGGATCTGTACACGCAGATCTCGTCTGTCCCTCTCGGTACGTCACACCTTTTGTTTTTGTTTTTTTTTTTCTTTTTTTTCCCCCCCAACACTCTACTCTATGATCTCTATGCTGAACGCTCCTCTCGACCACTAAAACACTCTGAGCTTCATGTAGTGAAGCAAAACTGCACATTAATGTAAAGTCCTTTCAATATGAGACCTTAGAGAGGTGAGGTAGAGCGTCCAGAGCGCTGGATATGTTTTCGATTTTCATGATAAATAGCCAAGCATAAGGGGTTAATAACTCTGCCTAAATATACAAATCCCTGCAACTTGAATGTTTATGAGAAATGTGTGTTTGTGAGTGAGAGCGAGAGAGAGAGAGAAAGTGAGAGAGCACAAAAACGGCTGTTTCCATAAATTCCCGTTTCTCCAACCGCCAAACTGTTTACCAGATCGATATCAGTAAACATGATCTAAAGCGTGTAGGTGACCACAGAGGGATTTCGTATTTATTTATTTATTTTTAGGGCTCGTGTTTTATAAAACCGACTGTCCTTGTTATTAGACAAACACCATGTAAATATATAAAAATACTATATTATGTAGGTGAAGAAAGCATTTGGAAATATAAAAAACACATTTACGTGGGTTTTCATTATGAGAACTGTCCAACAACAAAAAAATCTATAAAAGCCTTAGCGGACTATAAAAACATTTTATTACACTTGTGAGGATTCCTGTTCGAGGACTGATGCTGGAGCATGTTTGTTTGTTTGTTGGTCTTGATGTTTGTTCGCTGTGCCTGCTGGGAGGATCGAGGATGACTGATCAACCGTGACTTGACACCCGGAGAGAAATATTCTCCTCCTCCTCCGTCTAGACACCACGTCTGTTTATCCGCATGTACAGCACCGGCTATCCGCTTTCACCTCTCCGTCAGCTCACGGTCATCGGTTTGATCAGAAATCCTTTTTATATTCCATCAGTTCTGACAAATTAAATGAGCTGAATAGAGAGAACTCATCTCTCTCTCTCTCTCTCTCTCTCTGATGCCTGCACTGCAGATATGATCAGATTAATTTGTCACTGATTAGATTTTCCTCCGCTGCTCCTCCAACACCATGAAAACGGACACAGATGAATAGCACGCAGAAATGAAGAGCGCGATCGGGGCTTTGTGTTATTGCTCCACCGCCCTGCGCTATTCATCCACTTCACACTTTGGTGTTTATTAAAACCAAGCTGAACCCTGATTTGTGCTCTGGGGTGACGAGAGAGAAAGAGAGAGAGACTGGACGCATTGACTGTGCCTAGAAATCTCCATTCCAGGTCAAATCATTAGAGCAAGACCGTCCCTCTGTTACATTGTTCCCAGATTTAGTTACACTTTTTAACCTTTAAAAAAAAGTTTAAAAGTAATTAAATGTAGCTAGCTATTTTCTGACATCGTTTAAACACTACAAACTAACTTAAAAAAAAAAAAAAAAACATTTAACTGAGCCGCACGTATCTCTGTTATCAGCCATTGTTATTATTCCTAAACAAACGTAGCAAATAATTCACTCGGGATGAAAATGTGTAAATAGTTCAGAGTGGACCGCCTGCCGGATTATAAAGGTTTCACCTCCTCAAACGCCTCCAAGGTCTCAAAACTTTCTCGACTAATTAGCGCTGGCGGTGTTTTGAGACGGGTGTAAGTGTGTGTAATGAGGGGCTTCGATTCATAAGAAAATCTTTTTTTTTTTTTGTTTTGTTTTTTTCCCTTCTATTTTTCTGTTGTATGCAGTGTGTTTCATCATCAGTGTAGAAAATACCAAGTCGTTTACTGTTTATCCTCCATGAGAACAACACTAGCTGACCTTATCGCCGTGTCCGTGTCATCTCTTATCACTCTCCAACACTCAGTGAACCAGGCCAGGGCTGTAATTATCTCCAAGCCTGACTGCGGTGTTACAAATGTTACTTTGTAGGCGTGGCCAGCACTTTGGAAAATTATACAGAATGTACAAAGGTCGTGCAGGGCCAATTAATAAAGGGTGCCAATATTTTTGCACCAGTGACCAGCGCAGTAGGGAATCGCACAGAATCGGACTCATCCGTCTGTGAGGATTTCTTCAGCTTCATGCACAGGGAACACACACACACACACACACACACACACACACAGAAGGAGGTCAATGCACTTCGCTGTGTACACATGTGCGTGTAATATGAGAGCAAAGCCCACTGTGCCCGCACACACACGCACACACACACACACACCCTCAGGGGGTCAGAGAGGTCTGGTGCTCCAGATAAGGCCGTGTGCTCGGGATCACAACAGCTTCCGGTCTCCTCGAGTCAGCGTCCACTCTGTCTATACGTCCGATCGTTTAAACAGTCCTGCTATATAAAACATGTCGTCCTGCATATAAAGGTGCATTGAGCAAGATTTATCAAGATAATGATAGAGTCTGAATTGAGATGTTTACAGGAATGATTGTAAGGAATAAAGCAAAATAATCTACGGCAGCGGTAAAGCTAAAGCTAACCAAGGCACTCAGAACAGAACGTTAGAAAAGGACTTCCTGCTGATTCTCTTTGTGACAGAGTTGGTTGCCGTGGCTGTTTTTAAATTCGCTTAAAGCGCGGATAGACGTCTGAACAGACACGGTGAGCATGAGAACAGGGCCGATGATAATACGGACAAGGAGCTCTGACGTCACACGCGCGACTTAACCTAATCCGGGGTGTGTCCCGCAGGCATTCACAGCACACTGGCTTTTGAAGGAATCCTGGAAATCCTTGCATCATTCTGGCAGAGGGTAAAGTAGAAGTGGTCAAAGGGTACGGGTTATGTAATCTGAGCCAAACTCCGAAACCAATGTAGTTCCAGCTGGTTCACAGCACTGCTTTTCACACAACCACGGGAAAACCTTGACCAGCTCTATTCCTCTAATACTATCAGGCACGGGGTGATTAATCTAATGTTTGTCTGGTCTAACACTAAGCTCATAATTCTGTGTCCTAAAAACAGTATAAATAACATCAGGTTTGTTTTTATTAGGTACTTTATTTACCCATAACAGTGTCTGTCTCCTTGTTGCCTCTCCACCTTTAAGGAGATCCAGTTACACTTTGACAAAATGCGTGACGCCTGACCTCTGAAGCTCTCAATCATCCGATTGACATAAATGCGCGCAATTTGGATAAACCTCGAGATTAGAAAGCAGAGCTCGTTCAGCTTGTTTCTGCAACAAATGTAGGAGTTTAAGGGGAAAAAACATACCTTACATACTTTGTTCTCTCATTTATGAACATTTCACTAAATTATAAATTTCATAATACATATAATATATAAGGCAATATAAAAATTCACAATTTATATAAAATAAAAGGGAAAATATTTAACATTTAGTCAAATTATATATCTATATTTCTCAACCCAAGATTAGAACAAACCCAAATATTCAATAAATTAGTTTTTTTGAGGGGCAGATCATTTTGATCATTTATTTCTAGAAAGAACAAAAAATGATCTGCCAGTCGAAAAAGAAACTTGCACTCACTTAAATGTATCATATAAATAATATTTATTTAAATAGGCTTAACAATCTAATATTTAGTTTATTCTTATTATTTCGCACTTAAATTGGACATTACCTTTAAAATATTTTCACTTGCTAATAGGGGCGCATGGATTAAATAGGCCGAATGGGTTTTATTACATAATTGTTTGCCTTTTGGCGGTTAAGCCTCTGAGTCGCTGACCAGAAGGGCGCTGTGTCCTGGCTGACCCCGCACTCTGACCCCAGTTTCCTACCCTTGATATGTGGGGGGAAAAAATAATTTCACTGGGCTGTAAGGTCCACGTTACAAATAATTTAACCTTAATATTTATTTTTACACTCTGCATTTGTTTGAAAATGAAAGCTGCTCCTTTATTAGAGGCGATCGTCCGTCTGAAACAATCGCTGCACAGTCGAACCTTAGAAATAATTTGCTTCAGGTTAGACGTCTGACACATGGGATCAGTGAGACCCTCGTCATATGCGTCTAGTCTAAAAGTGATTAATGCAATTAACTGGGCTGGGTTTGTTTGTTTCGTCCACATCCATATTTGGATATAGAGAATATTTCCTGACTAAATGCAAAGCTGTATGCAAATATTATTGTAATATTTGCATTGTGATTCTGTACAGGTTATAATCATCCAGCTTTAATGAAAGCACTCGCCAATCCCATCAATCTGGTGAGACATCTCTGCTCTGTGTTTATATTTTACGCTGTGTGTGTGTGTGTGTTTGTGTGTGTGTGTGTGTGTTGATGTAGTCAGGCATGAAGATCCTCAGAACTGACTGCATTCAATATACATCTCTTTAACTGCACCGTACCATGTTTAAAAAAAAAATTTTTCTTCATTTTCTGTTTTTTCGCAGAGCGCCTTCGTCAACCGCCCAGCCCTCGGGATTCTGCCGCCTGAGAATTTTCCAGAAAAGCTGACTGAGAGTCTGCTTTCGGTGAGAACACGTTTAAAGCGCACCTGGACTGTGAAATACTGAACCGCTCATGTTAAGAGATTAGTGTTTGTGCAGAACGTCCGTTACAAAGACCCCTGACCAAGTCGTGTTTGTTTATTTATTTATTTATTTATTTATTTATTTTTCCTCCCCAAGTAATTTCATGTGCAGCAATTCAGTCTGGATTAATTCCAGCAACTTTCTATGCCTTTTCTGTTCGCCTGAATAGCATCTCTGCTGTGAGGGTGGAAAAAGAGCCTTTTTATAGAAGATGCCAGTTCATTAAAAAAAAAAAAAACAGCCCAATAATCATAGCTACAGACGTCACTTCGCCTCAGGACTGGTCTCGCAAGCATTCAGCTGATAAACCTGGCCAAGAGCCAGAAACTAGAGACAATATGATTTTAAAGAAATCAACCCACAGCTTCTATAATGGTAGTTTTTAATCATCGCTTCAGAAAGGTGATATTTGTCACAGAATTCAGCTTGAGTTTTGAGAAAACCTGATCATATTCGGAAAACATACTCCTGACTAGAGATTCACAGCTCTGTAGTTATGATTTTTGTTATACAGTATATGAAGTGTCTAATCCCCACATCCCCCCCCCCACCCCCCTCCCAGATTGCTCCCAGTGGTATGACCCGGGTGCAGAACATGGCATGCGGCTCCTGCTCCAACGAGAACGCCTTCAAGGCCATTTTCATCTGGTACAAAGTGAGTCCACAGTCAACACCACACCCACCACACACATTAATCAAACTACTTGATTCAACACTCTTAGCAAGGCAGACAGCTAGGATTATTAGCTTTGCTATCAAGTACGCTTGCGAGCTACCAGTTAGTTTGACCAGACATTTGTCAATGATTGTCAGAGTGACTTTGCTAAATTTTAATAATAGCATTTCACTCGGGTAAAACAATACAATTTGTTTTTAGCATTTCGCGCATTGTAACATTGCATCCAAGCAGAGTGCAGATGAAGTGATATATTTTCGGTGTGTTGTTCATATCTAGAGCAAAGAGAGAGGCACGAATGCGCCTTCAGCAGAGGAAACGAGCTCCTGTATGATCAACCAGGTAAAACTCACTACTACAGTACACTCACTCAAGTACAGGCCCCTGTATTAGTCCTTCCTGAGTGTTGTAATCGAAAGGCCGATTTCCGTTTTCCGTTATCAATGTTGGTTTAGATTAGATTCAAGATGGCCTGCTCGTCTCCGGTAGGCATCTCTCTGGTCTTTCAGTTTAGGATTATAACAGCAGATGCAGTCTTCACAGGCAAAACCTAAACACAGACATTCAGAGCTTTTAAAAGTTTAAGTATTCAAGCTACCATCAGTCACTGAATGTGTTCCGGTAATTTTGGTAACGTGTTCAAACAAAAGATGCCACAAAATCAAAAGATTTAAGCTATGAGTCTCATATTCATCTTTTGATCTCAAACCCCCCCCCCCCCACCCAAAAAAAAAAACAAGACCTGGCCTTGTTGTTCCAATACTTTTGGAGAGAGCCGGGTAATGGACCCAGAATGGACCCAGGAAGAGTCTGTCAGTTCTTGTCTGATTAACAAAGTGGTGCTTATATATGATATGGGCAAAAGTATGTGGACGCCTGACTATGTACACTGTGTAACCATTATGACCGCACACAAGTGCACAAAGCAAGGTCCATAAAGACATGGATGAAGAACTTGACCGACCTGCACAGAGGTCCTGACCTCAACCCGATAGAACATCCTTGGGATGAATTAGTCCAACATCAGCGTCTGACCTCACAGATGTGCTTCTGGAAGAACGGTCGAATATTCACATAAAAACACTCTTAAACCTTGTGGAAAGCCTTCCCGGAAGCGTTGAAGCTGTTATAGCTGCAAAGGGGGCGGGGCCAACATCATATTAAACCGTATGGATTAAGAATTGTATGTTAGTCAAGTTCATATGCATGTGAAGGCAGGCGAGCGAATACTTTTGGCAATATAGTGCATGTTGTTCTTCAAGCATTTGCCACGAAGTTGGACACAACCGGAAAAGTGTCTGGGATGTCTTAACCCGTGTGAGCATTACAAATATCCTAGAGACTAAAACATGTCCTCCTGCGCTTCAGAAGAAAGAAATTAAGGGTTGATCTCTATAAAACCGCAATATTTAAATAGTTTAATTAGCTGAAATTTTGATGCAAATTTCTAACGGACTGAGATGATTATGAACTTGAAATGAGTTAAATGTTCAGGAGCTTCAAATTTTTTATTGTTTAGACATTTTGTTTATCTATTTACTTTTAGAATAAATAGAAGAACTGGTAACTTTAGTTTATTTTTTGTTGTTTGTTTTTATGCAGTGTAGTGCAAAACATGCTCAGCCGATAAACACGTTCGAGACGAACACCTGGGCTAGCTGACCAATATTAATGTATATAGAGTTATAGAGCATGACCGCCCTCTGCTGGTGATGAATTGTGTTGCACTGTGTTTGCAGAATCCTGGATGTCCAGATCTGAGCATCCTGTCCTTTATGGGAGCGTTTCATGGCAGAACTATGGGTAAGCCTTGGCGTGTGTGTGTGTGTGTGTGTGTGCGTGTGTTAAATATCTGTACAACCTGCAGAGGGCGCTCATGAGCATCTCCGGTGAAACGCAAAGTAGATGAAGTTGTTCCCTTGTCCTCATAGCTGTGTTGATTTCATTCTCAGGATGCTTGGCCACGACACACTCCAAAGCCATCCACAAGCTGGACATCCCGTCGTTCGACTGGCCCATCGCGCCCTTCCCCAGGCTCAAGTACCCGCTGGAGGAGTTTGTCCGAGAGAACGCGCAAGAGGAGGCTCGCTGTCTAGAGGAGGTCGGATCTCATTTAACATCCGAGTTCAAACATTTACTCTCTATAGTACAGTATATGTAAGGATCTATGAATATGACTGACATGGGGACTGACTTAGCTGCTAGTCAGTTTGTCACGGGTGGAGTCTTGATTTTGATTTGATGACATCAGACCACACACTGAGAGCAGGCCTTGTGTGTTTCAGGTTGAGGATCTGATCGTGAAGTGGAGGCAGAAGGGCAAACCCGTGGCAGGTATCGTCATCGAGCCCATCCAGGCCGAGGGAGGAGACAACCACGCCTCACCCGACTTCTTCATCAAACTCCGCAACATCGCTCGCAAGGTAATTTACAGCTAACTGTTCTGGGAAAATTATAATAACCACACACAGACTCAACTGATGAGCTTCTTGAATCATCTCGAGAGTCCCAATGATGAATAAATAATGATCTTGTGAAGCAGCTATGAAAAAAACAACAACAAAAAAGCACACCGCATGAAGAAGTGAGCACGCGGCGCTCCTCGGGCGATTCGTCTCCTCGTCTGCTCTGATTTCTGTCATCTCAAATCAGACCACAAGGAGCAACAACGGCCTCAAATGAACTCGCGCGTGTCTGCTCGCTGTGCTTCGGTTTCAAGGGCAGACATCTTGCTGTGGTTTATACGACCATAGCGTTACATGTTGATTATTTAAAAAAAACAACACAAAATCTTTATATATATTTCTATATACATATCTTTCTGTATCTATCTATATATATTTGTGTATGTACTGTATTGGTGTTTCAATAGACTGCGGTACAAACCCAGTTCCATTCGCATCGTCTTACTGTTCTTTCAGCACGGATGCGCGTTCCACGTGGACGAGGTTCAAACAGGGGGCGGAGCCACCGGAAAGTTCTGGGCCCACGAGCACTGGGGCACGGACGACCCTGCCGACGTCGTCTCCTTCAGCAAGAAGATGCTCACGGGAGGATACTACCACAGAGACGAGCTGCAGCCTGACAAGGTTTGTGTGTGTGTTTATTCGTAGTAACCAAGTCACGTGGTCTCTATTAAGAAAAATAAAGTTTTCATTTGTTAAAGGCACACTTCAGTCTATTTTCTCCTCTAGTGACATTTTTCTCGTCTTATCTAAAAAAATATATATATATATTGTTAGAAAGTAACGGTTTCTTTCTTTTGTCAAAGCCGAGTGATTAAGTTGCTTTGTGGAAAGGAGTTTTAACCTAACGATACCCTTAAGTCTCGTAAAATTATTTTATTTGAAACCATCGTAAGGACAAACTTGTCTTGTCTATGATTTTGTGTCACATTTCCAGATCAGTCATTGTTACTTACCACAGAGAGACTTTCAAACTGTCCTGGATTACTGAAAAGCCTTAATTAACACTCCTGAGTCACTCCCATAGAGCACTCCCATAACACACCTCTTACATCTGAGTAAACAGCGCCCTCTAGTGCTCTGGGAAAGTCCTTGTGTTTTCGAGTTCATGACACTAAAAATGAATCTCTGCTTGTTTCTGGATGGTTTTAATGACCCGATTATGAAACAATGGCATTCTGTTGTGTGTCGTGGCTCAGGGTTACAGAATCTTCAACACGTGGATGGGAGACCCGTCAAAGAACCTGTTCCTCTCAGAGGTGCTGAAGGTCATCAGGAGAGAGAACCTTCTGGAGGAAGTGACCCGCTCGGGGAAGGCTTTGCTGCAGGGACTCTATGAGCTGCAGGTAGTAACCCGGGCAGATAATTACTGTAATTACCCCAGCGGGGAGTGCAGTGTCCCAAAAAAGGGTCATTAGATATTTTAAATCTTCACAACACATGCTTTCATGCACAGATCATGCTTTTTAGTATAATCATTCTCAGTATATAATTTCATCTGCTATCTAGTCACATGTTTAGAAACATGTTTAGTCACAGTCTCGGTTTAGAAACTGCTAGAATATTTTTCAGTCACACATGTTCAGGCCTGCCCTCTAGTGGATCAGGTCCAAGGTTTTTTGAGAACAGATGAATCGGAATATAATCTAGTGTTTACATTCAGTGCGATATGAAATCAGAATGTTTTATGGGAGCAACAGCAGTGTACTTGTACTAAATCAATATCAATATCGTTTTAGTGAATATCGTTTGCAAACATTTAACTGGATATGCATTTGTAAAAAAAAAAAGTGTGTGTGTGTGTGTGTGTGTATATATATATGTTAGGGCTGTAACTATCGAATATTTTAGTAATTGACTATTCTACCAAAGCATTAATCGAGTAATCGGATAAATGTACTTTTGCTTAATTAAACAGCAATGTAAAATATATGAGAGAAACAAAGATTAATTGATTTTCTTTTTAGAAAAATCTACTTTTCTTTTTTTAAACGCATACAGCATTTTATCAAAAATAAACATTGTCATTATTCACAATACAAGGAAGAGCTTATACCCCTGTCTCACCTATGCGGTTTGACTCGCAGTGAGATGCGGTGTTAGGCACCGTGAGCCGCCGCGACTGCCTGCCGACGTTGCGCAAAGTTCTGCAAGCTCGGCCAAAAAATTAAACATGTTTAAACATATTTTTAAGGCGGCTTAAACGTCTTACATTTTTTCGCGCAGAAAGATGGAAACGTAATCGCAGCGCCAAAACTCGCGGTGAATCATGAAGAACCAACAGAACACGCCATCAAATCACTACACAGCCAACTGTTTGCGTCTCCTTTCGCTTTGTGGGTGACGTAAGCGCTTCTTCTTCGTTGGTGTTTACTGGCGGCTTGCATCCGGAATCGCGCTGCGTCAAAAGCGCGCTGTCAACAAATAATTGCGCAAAAACATAACGCAAGCTTTTAAAATTAATTAAACGAAGCCTCGATAATTTTTTTGTAATCGAATTACTCAATTTACTCGAGAAATCGTTTCAGCCCTAATATATGCATACATTTGTTTTTGTTTTTTTAAATCTGCGGTCAATGTGATATAGACCCGTCATCGCATCTCTCTCTCTCTCTCAGTCTCAGTATCCTCACCTGCTGAGCCGAGCCCGTGGTCAGGGCACCTTCTGTGCCATTGATGCCCGTGATGACGTCACCAGAGACAGCCTTCTCCTCAAAATAAGGGACAAGGGTAAACACGTCGTCACTTTTTACTCTGGTTTATATTTGTGTAGAAAAGTCTGTGATGAACACCACTAAACAAGCATTCTCACTCGAAAGTAGTATTTTACATGTAAAATTATGTATTCAAAGAATAAATATATATTTTATATATATTATATCAGTTTCAAAAAGATATTTGTAAACCAGCACACTCAAGGCAAGACAAATAAACTGAAATATAATTCAAACTGGAATTTAAAGGACCGGAGGGACCTTGACCGGTTTGCAGTAGTTAGGAACTAGAAAAGTGGTGCAAGGAAGGACAAGTGGTGACCTGGTGACAGGATTCATGGGCAATCAGGGCGTGGTCCAAGGATAAAGAAGACCCAGAGATGTACAATGAAGTAATGTTAACACCAAACAGAAACACACAGACCAGAGTCTTAGTGTTTTTTTTTGTTGTTGTTGTTTTTTTTTTTTTTTTTTTTTTGTTTTGTTTCATCGAGTGTCATTTTAAAAGACAGAAGCGCTATGAGTCATGTCACTCAGTGTGGATCTCGGTGGCTTAGTGGTAATGTCATGGTTTCTAGCCTCAGAGGTTGCTGGTTCAAGTCCAGCGTGTCCCTGTGTGGAGGAGCAGACTGAGTGGAGAACAGGTAAATGATGCTGGATAATTCCAGAAGAAGTTGAGGTGATAGTTTTTGCATTATAAAGAAAATGCTGTGAAAATCTAAGTCGAACCTGTCTCTTCAAGCTGCATAACCCTTTTCCCATCATGCTCTGTTTCTGGGGGGGGGGCCAGATGCCCGGAATTACCCCCACCTCAGGTTACGCCCTTCCTGCACCTTCCACCTCTCTTGTCCTGCCATCATTCTCTGAACCGTCACGCTCACATCCTGGAGTCCTGGCCGGGGTTCGAACCAGCAACCTCTCAACCCAGAGGCAGGCGCTACACATGAGCTACAGGAACTCGTACTGGGTTCTGTTTTGTCGAGCTTTTCACCTTCTTATCTGACTCACAGGTAAAGAAAAGCACAGGGTTCGAACCTGCAGCCTCTTGGCCTAAAGGCACACGCTCATCCACATGAGCTACGGGAACTTATAGTAACAGGGTGTTTAATACAGCTTTTCATCTTCATATACGTAACTATGAACTTGAAAAGCAAAACACTGGATTCGAACCCACACACATCCACATGAGCTATATCCGTGAGGTCATCGCTTATGCACGTGAGCTACACGACCGCATACCGCTTTGTTCTTCTGTAGAACTAATCACCTTCAGATACGTTGCTTTTTCGGGAAAGGAAAAAAAAAGGGGGGCGGATTCAAACCAGCAACCTTTTAATCCAGGAGCAGGAGGGCTCACTCAGAGCACTCTGAGCTACAGAAACCCAACCTGTCTACTGTTTTATAAAGCTTATTACCTTTACATACATGACCCTGAACATTATTTAAATGAAAGCACAAGATTTAAACCAGCATCCGTTCAATCCAAAAGCAGGTGTATTGTACATCCACGTGAGCTTCCTGATCTCGTGTTGCTTTTATAGACTTTTCCTCCTTCATACAGTATCAAAGCAGGACCCATGTTTCTGTCCACTACACCACCGCAGGAGCAGGTAGCACCGCTGCTTATTGGACTTTTATCTTTAGTAAAGGACTCAACCTTGTACCTTGAGCGTTTGCTCTTCTTATATGTCACTCTGACCTAAAATACAGAGACTCAGACCAGGATGACGGTAACCACTACACCACCGGGTGATCCAGGGACTTGTGGGGTTTTTTTTTTTCTTTAATAAATGACTTAAAACAAATCAAGTGTTTATTAGAAACCTGCTGTCCTTTCTGGGAAGTGAGCACATATTTATTATAGGAAGGTTTCAGTTACTTCATAGTAGTGACGTAACTGTCTGAGGCTCGACCCAACCACCTACAGGAACCGTGACTCTAACCACCTCACCACTGGGGAAGACAGGTGGAGCTCTGATAACATTTTAATGAGTTTAACAGCATGAAACATGTGATATTATTCTTGCACTCAATCTTCATCCTTCCTTATGGTTCAGATATTACAGATTGTGCTGATGTTGGATTTTGATCCACACACACACAGCGGTCTCTAGAGTTCAGGTGTAAAGGTATTCCTAATAAAATGGACAGTGTAAACCGTGTGGAATAACACCAAGGCATGACGTTTCGTAGTTATCGCTGTGTGTGATTTTTACTCTCCTCAGGGGTTCTCCTGGGCGGCTGCGGCGAAAAGTCCATCCGCTTCCGTCCCGCTCTCATCTTCAAAGAGTACCACGTTCACCAGTTCCTCAACATCTTCAACGACGTGCTCTCCCAGAACAAATAAAGAGCCGCGGTGCTCCGGGAAGCCAAGCAGAACAAGCACAAGGGTCCAGACCTCCTGAAACGGGCGGTTCCTCCCCCCACACGGCCTCTCACAGCTGTTTTATTATTGTTTTTAAAATCTTTTACTTTGTGTTTTTTTTTTTATTAATTTCAGTCACAATATTTCTCACTGTAAAGAGCAGAACAGGATCAAGAGTGATTTAATTACAGGAGATCAGAATCAGCACAATAGAGTTTTATTTACAAAAAAAAAATGCGTCGTCTAGGAGCAGCGCTATAGTAGGTGTCGGTGCGTTAGTCGTTTGCGTTAAAGGAGTAAATCACATGTGTTTCTCATGGGGGAAAAAAATACAAACTACAGCAGTGACAGATTTACTCATCAAGAATCAAGCACATAAATATTCTGTAAATCCTGTAAAAGTGTGCTCCGTCCGGCCTCAGAGCGGAGAGTGGCTGTGTGCGCTCACTCCGAGAGTCACTGTGATCACTAGGTGTGTACCATCTCAGCATTTTGGTCTTCTTGCCAGGTACCGTTCGATTTTATTACAGGTCAGGCTTTCCCACAACGGTCTCCTTCAGCACAGGAAGACCTTAATCACTCACACGAACACGAGAGGAAATGAACTCCGGCATGAAAATATTTCTCAGATATTTTTAAAGCACACATGAAAAAGGGTTTTCTCTCTCTCTCTCTCTCTCGTTCTCTCCATCAGAACCAAAGCACAGGCGCGTGTTTTAAACCTATTAGAGTGTACAGAATCCATCAGGACAACCAAATACGTCTGATCTGATTTCTTCTACCCACCCGGGTCAGTACTGTCCTTAACACACAGTATCGTATCAATGTTATACATCAACAACATTTTATTGTAGTAAGCGAAATGATAAACCTTTACAAAGTCCGCGTAGCTGCTGTAAGGTGTTTACAATCAGCGAGGAGATAACGCGATGTTCAGAATGAACTCACTTCGATGTTTTGTATTTCAATCCAAATGTTTACGTGAGATGAGTCTTAAACTAGCCGCACGAAGCACAGGTTCACACAAGAAGCCTTTTTACAAGAGAGTCGAGCAATTTATTTGACTAAATCTGTCTAAAACACTCTGACCTGTCCTGTTACTCGTCACTGTTCGTAATTGCTGCCATTTCTTCCAAAAGTGTGTGGTTTTATATTAAAAGAATAAGTTAATTTAACACATAATTAGATCTTCAGCTCAGCTCTAGTCCTGCAAATTTGTCTTAAAGATCCATAGTAGCCATACTAAAAATAAAGAGCTTCTTGTAACACTAGTGCGCACATCATGCTGACTCTCAGGATCAGACTTCTTCTGTACTCTTAAACTTAAACACAAAAGTATTTTAACGTCTCGCGGAGTTAATCCACAGACTCGCATTCTGCTGCGATTCTCCCTAAATCTAAAACTGCTCAGTGTCTTAACGCCATGTTTTAAAGACCGCCTTTTTTTATTTTTTAAAGAGAATAAAGAAAGAGCGATACAGATCTAGATGACAGAGCACCATTCATATATAATTCTCTCTCACCCTTTCTTTTTTTAAAGAAATATATTTACATTTATTTGTTAATCCCTTTTCATCAGTTTCAACGTAACCTGACGTGTAGATTATTTTTGAGATAAAGTAAATGTTAATGCTAATGATGCACAGTGTCCTGTTTGTCCATGCAGAAGTATATAGAAGTAGTATATAAAAAAACTAAATTTATTATTTTTTTTGTTCATATGGTGGACAGACTGAGTGTACAGAAGTATGAAATGCCTGAAGCTGCTCGGTTAGAGATAAACATAATCCCAGTATATGTGATGACTCGGTGCGCGTCTGTTTTCTTCGGCCAAGTCAGTATTGTATAGTAGAGTTGTGAATTATCTGTTAACCACTAACAACGATTAAATAATAACAATTAAATAATGATAAAACCATTGCAATGTTTGTTTACACTACAGTGTGAAATAGGTTATAAAGTGGAATTATTCCCTGTTGAAACATTGTCGAAGCAATATAAATGTCCTCAGAAATAAATCAGACATTTTTGGACCTTTGGCTCCGTGTCCTCTATTTTCCACACTGCGCTTCTCAGTGTCGCCTAAACTTACCGTCCTGCCGTCCTTCCTTCAGTCGGTCATTCCCTGTAATGTATTGATATTCTACATGAAGTGTTTTCTTATTTGTGAGGTGCACCAGGTCAGGTCATGAACTATTAGATCGCCATCATCCTCGGCTTTCAGCTGCAGCATGAGGCTTCTGTCAGGATGAGGTATCGGTTGAATTCTCAGGTAAAGTGTGTGTGTGTGTGTGTGTAAAAGAAGGTGAGTGATGCTGAGAAGTTCCTGATCTGGGTTGTTACCTCAACATTGCTTATTTTATTTATAGACCTGTTGATTTGTGTCAAAAGTATGTTGATGGCGTTTATAATGACTTTTATCCTCGAGTAAATGAATGAGTGACATACTAAGGTTTAAAGTCACCGTTCAGCTGATTCAGTCTAATCCGCCGTAGACCGATCTGTTGTTTCATTTAATACTCGTAAACGTTTGACACAAATCCTTCACATACAGGGCAAATGGGATCAAATACAGGGCAGAGGTGGGTAGAGTAGCCAAACAATGTACTCAAGTAAGAGTAGCTGTACTTCAAAATAATATTACTCAAGTAGAAGTAAAACGTAGTCATCCGAAATATTATACAAGTATCAGTAAAAAAAAAAAGGTTTTTAAAAAGTATTCTGTGAAAAGACTAAAGTAATGAGTAACAGTTTCAATCGCAATTCATAATACATACATATACACATTATGCGCACACACACATATATATATGTACGTGTGTGTGTGTATATAACATTATATGTACAATTAAAGTTAACATATAAATCACATAAACATGGAAAAAGCATTCCATGCTCACCGCAAGATTGTACACTAACCGCCTATTATCCACTAGCGTCAGCATGGATTTATGGGCGTTCCGGAAAATTCGAGAAAGATCCAGAAACTTTTGCTCACGCATGCGCAGTGGGTGTATGTAGGACGGATTCACATGTAGGATGGATTTATAGAACACCGGCTGAAGGTTCCCCCCCACACACTATGCCGCTGATTGGTCAAACACAATCATGTGATCACTGTTGCCTCGTCTGATTGGTGAAACAGTCATGCGGTAGATTCACCGGCTGCTGTGTAGAATAAACGGTTAGAAATGTAGCGGAGTGAGAGTAGCGTTTGTTCGTCACAAATCTACTCAAGTGAAAGTTAAAAATATGCTGCAGTTAAAACTGCTCATAGAAGTAAAAAAAAAAAAAAAAATCCCCAAAAAGTTACTCAAGTAAATGTAACCGGGAAATGCCCGGTTTGTGGGGCCGCCAGCAGACAATACACTTGATCTGTATTAGCTTAGCCTAGTCTTTTTTTTTTCTTTTTTTTTTAAAGATCAGGCAGCAATAAAATCCCCGTGAACGAGCTGTTAACATGTAGGTGGTTATTTAAAAATATATTTTTAAAAAACAGAATTCATCAGTGCTGTGACATACGGTAACATTAAACAGTAAACGAAAGCCAGTGTGGGTCACGACAACACCGAGCACTTCAGGAGATAAAAAAAAAAATCGAAGACAACGTGCTTCCAGGGTTCTGATATGAATTAAGGCTTTATTTTTTTTTTCTTTCAGTAAAATGAGTACTAAACAAAACCAGTGATACAGAACTACAAACAGTTAGTGTAAGTAAACCGGTCGGTGAAGATTTCTCCTTTTTGTGTCTCAAAAAAAAAAAAAAAAAGGAAAGATATTTGAAAGAAATTCACGACGAGCGTCATCTTCCACCAGCCATCAGGCGTCTCTCCCACATCCAGCACCGTGTCGTTTCCACACACCCGTTTACCGGGGAGCCTGGTTCAGGGGTTGATCACGATTCCTGACCACGTCTCGTGTTTGGTGCCGGGTGCCAGGTGGGTTATGGTCACCTCCACAGCTTGAACCTTCTCAAGTTTGGGTGGAATGGAGCAGATTTTGTAGCTCACCTCGTCTCCTTCTACTGGAACGTACTCTCCCTCGATACTGCAGGAGAAACACAGACAGGGTTCATGAAGACAGCTTGAAACACTGAATGAACACTAATTGTACTGCATACAGACAAATGAAATTGTTTCGCCCTTGCTGAGAGGAAGCAGAGGAGGTGTGTTCTTCCTTGTGTGGTGTGATCTGATAGAACCTTAATGCTCCTGATCATGGCACGATGCTGCCATCGACCTGCTGTAGGGTTCAACTACTAGGTGGTGTGCAGCCTCTCCCATCCTTTCTACAGAACTGATCACCCGTTTCAGTTCGGCATCCTGCTTGGGATATAAAGGGATTCTGGTAGAAAGCCGAGATGCCACGCTGGACTCTTAGAGAAGTATGGCTGACCAAAGGTACCTCATTTCCAGAAAGCCTGTAAGGCACTGTTCATCATACAGTAGCATGCTGCAATGGCATAACATCAACAACATGTAAACCTTTCCAAAATGCCATACAATTCGTGTCAACAGCCGTAGACCCCCAGGTCCTGAGGGCATTTCAGAGCCATGAGTAGAGCTTTGTGGTTGGCTTGTGCACACGTTCTGACCATACTGTTGATCTGCGGATTTTCTGCCGTCAGGCCACGCCCCATAGTACCAGTTTGTTCCAGGTTTGTTCCTAGATCCAGGTTCTAACATGCACACTGATCCAAAGCACATGTATCTTCTCCTACAGTACACTGCACTGAATTCAGCAACGTGTACACACAATGTGACCTCACTGCCAATTGTGAAGCAGAACATCCTGACCTAGTGGACTTTTCAGCTCTAGCAAGGACACACAAAGTCAACACAGAGTGGATTTTTGGCAGGGATACAAACGTTCACCTGTGGCCTGTCAAACCTTTCCCAAATCTGTTATGTGACCTAGGGGTAAAAAAAAAAAAATAATTCATTCCACAGACGTACATTAGGCCACTAAACGTACAACCCATTATCATAAATATAACATCTGTGTATTTAATAACAGTGGAACAAGTTTGTGATCATAGAGACTACAAGACGTCATATGTTTATCGCGTTCTTAAAAATCAACTTCAAGCCTCGACAAGGGTTGTCGAGGGTTTTTTTTTCTTTCCCTAAAGGTGATAAATCAGCTTTTTGATCCCGGTTTTGCTGAAAAGCTTCCAAAAAGCATGTCGGTTATTTTCCTGCGTCATAACGGCCCATTTCCACTTCACCAGCTAAGGCAAAACACTGGAAACTGCACGCTGTCCACTTCTCATCTGTTTTTCCATTCTGAAGGCGACAGCTAGAAGGCAGATCACTCTCGGTTACTCCAACGCACACGTGCACGATGACGCGCGACCGCGGGCCCGTTTCTATAACGTCTGACGTCCAGAGCTTATTGCGTTACCCCCGCAGCGCTTTCATTCTTCCCCGCTCTGCCTATTCTCCCACGCAAACAAAGAAAACATGACCTATAAACTATTCATGACCTATAAACTATGACATAGAGACATGGGGGACGGGCTCATTTTACTCGGGCAACCAATCAGTCTCTCAGGATCATTATGAAGGTGTCAAGCCAGGCCCTAGTAACCACTTTAGAGCACCTTCTAAAGTTCTGCCACGGTGAGCACCGCTTACATTTTTTTCAGAAATCTACCGGTCTTGTTTGTGTTGCGGTTCTGTAAGTATCTACTTTCTCGTGAACACCTTGCACCAACCTCCACGCTGACTTTCCTCTGATCTCTTGTATTTTGTTTTCTGCACCATCCTGTATAGACTCGAGAGAGTGTTGTGTGGAAATCCCAGGAGATTAGCAGTTTCTGAAATTGGCAACCCGAGCGCATCTCCTCCCCCCCATATTAAACTTATCTGTACACTCAGTAGTGGTGTGTGTGTGTGTGTGTGTGTGTGTGAGAGAGAGAAGGTGACTGCTTCATCTCACTCACTCCGAGATATGCACGAAGATGTCAGCACCTCCATCCGATGGCTTGATGAAGCCGTGACCTTTGGACCGTGAGAAGCACTTGCAGATGCCGCTGAAGACCGGACCCGCGGACGCCCGTGCAGTCCTGAACGGGAACACCAAAAAAAAAGCAACAGTTTTTACTCTTTTTATTTTATTTTATACAAGATAAAATGGTAATAAATGGTGCAGAACAGCTTGTGTGTGGAACGATTCTTGTCTCCTGATCGGAAATGCAGTCGATAAAGTCAGACACGTCTGCTGTTTCATGCTTCCTTTTCTTCGGCACTTGAAATCAAGGTTAATGTAAGAAACTTTAGTGGAAGACGCGTGTCGCTTTCCCACAGACTGCGCTACTTCTGTAAAAATGAAAGAGTTAACACATCTATAATCTGTGCTTCCTAATAAAGGTTCTGAGAAGGTCAGGTCAAATTCCCATGAACGGCGGTTGCTGATGAGCGGTTGCTACACAGCGACACAATCCTCTCTCGCGTGTTAAATCTTTTCATCCCTTGCAATCATCACAAAGTCCTTAAACCGTTTAAAACATGAACCACACTGTAGAAATCTGCAGTTTTTGTGGAATTACACTTGAGGCCTCATTGCTCATGATATGAAACCATTTTACAAACACAGTACCAGTGTTTAACGTACGCAGCGTGAATGTGTAGGACGATACAGGCTGCTAATGTGCAAGTCATTTTATGTTACTGAAATAGTTTTAAATCTGATTATAGTGTTTTTTTTTTTCCCCCGCGTGTCTAATCTTGAATCCTAGGGACACGGGACTAACCTAGAGACCTAGGTGCAGGTTGTTCTTGAATTTCAAACATCTGTATGAACTGTACTGCAGTTTCTGTTTATGCTAGTTTTATTTTGGCAGTTCCCGTTTAAAAAAAAAAAAATTACCAAAAAATATCAGGAAGCCAACTTCTCATGACTTTAATTGGCTTGGAACGTTATCACCACCTGAACGGTTTTAGACTTTAGGCCACGCCCCCGACACAAAGTCTAAGCAAGAAGTGATTCATCTCGAGAATGAGTTATGACTGCAAAATAACAAGTACATCCTTCCTGATGCAGCCGCGATGTCCAATAACGTTCCACCGATCATATGAAGTGACACTAGTTTTAACAAATCTCTTTTTCTCCATCAAGAAACCAGCAAATGTGGCAACAGACATATTTATTTAAAAAATTTCATGCACAATTTTTTTTTTTTTTTTAATCCATGATAATGACTGCTCCCCCTACTGGATGCGCCACTCTTTAGCCTTCGTCTTGCATGCGCAAGTTCAGTGGGTTTATTAAAGGATATTTGGGCTCCTGTAACATAAAGATGTTTTAGTTTTTTTTTTCACTTTTAGACTTTCAGTTTAATTTCCTCTGTGTGCGCGCGCGCACATAAAAAAAAATCCCCTCCATTTATTTCCATCCGTGTAGAAACCTGTGCCTGAACATCGCTTTCAGAAAGACTTTCCGTTTCTTATGTCACACTAGAAAAAAAAAAAAAAAAAGAAGTGATTTGCATAGACCCTCCTCCAGCTTCCACCTTCTTCAGAATTGCTCAAGAGTCCCTGCTTTTATTTCCTCTTCACAGCACACCGAATGCTCAGTTGTTGGCTGAACAGAAGAACAAAACACTCTGTTTTTACTCTAAATCACATAAAGAAGTGAAGACCCGTTTACATTTAAATTAACATTTACATTCTGATCAAGGGACGGCTCAACTCTGGATTACCAGTGATTTCCAGATGCAATTTAAAACTTATTTACTGTTTGCTCATCATGTTCGCTTGTTGAACAATATTAGCCACATTGTATGACTAATGTTGCTAAAAGGTAGCTTGTATTGCACATTGAAGCAGGATGAATCTGAGGGTGAGAGTCGGTCTGTACGGTCCGCAGTACTGAGGAGAGAGCAGCTGCCTGACCACACCCACATTCACACCCAGACACAGAAGCACTTTCCGTTATGTCGTCTTACACAACACGCCGTCTTCTAAGTCGTTCCGAATCGCATCTAAACCATCTGTATTCTTCTGTTCTTTACGGCTAACGCGAGCTACAATGCTAACTACAAAGCTAGAAATCCCCGCTGTTAGACGAATAAAAAGTATATCTTAACTGGCTTCTAACACAAGGCTGACTCCCAAATCCCTCTTTAGCACCTGATCAAGGGCACTACTTGTTATGTGGTACAAGGGATAGTAAACCTTAAATAACGCGCACTAGCTTTCTATTTAATGCTACTTGGAATTCAACCCCGGAACCTGGAAGTTAACGGAGCGGATAATCTAAAGGGGAAATATAAAGTAAATAGTAAAGTTTCTCAGGACTGTCCACCACCTCCATGGTTTATTCTCCTCACATTTTGATTACATAGTACCAGGAAGAATTTAACACTACATTCACCCATGTTAATTTCACTAACTGTCACTCGCCAGCTCCACCAGTCGCGGTTAGTTAGTTTCACCAGGTGCGGAAGGATGTGTGTGGGCGGAGCAAAATAACTGTTTATGTAAAGAAACCAAATCAGGGTTAGAGTTTAAAATGTGATTAATATTGAACTGTTTTTTTTCTGTTTCTTAAGAGCTAAAGAACTCTAGGTTAGCTGTAGTAGCAACCTTGTTAGCTACATGTTTACAGCATTAGCACTTGCTAACGTAGATAGCTAGTGATCCCAGTGATCCCCGAGACACGGTCTCGGACATGAGCTCTGTTTAAAGAATGGTTCCATTTTATGTGGACCGTGTGATACGGAGGCTAACATGCTAGCATCAGCACAAATTAACACTCTTACATCCGCACACGATCAGTTCCGACTCAAACCTTAAACTTTTTCAGCATTTCCTGCTTTTGTGACGCATGCTGGGATGCATGATCAGAGGAGTATTTCAACATGAAAGATAAAAGAACTTTAAGAATTTTAACTTGTTAAATATGAAGAATCTGCACATCCTGGGCTAAACTGCTAGCTGAGCCTCTTAACTCCACGAAGCGGTCGGTGTGTACTCACGCAGAGACGGTGCGGGTGCGGCGGGTGGGCAGCGGGCTGGGGATCAGGTACCCTCTCATGGGCGAGGGCGAACGGGGTCTGTGCGGCAGACGCAGGGAGCTAGGCGAGACAGGAGAAGTAGGGGACAGTGGAGGGGTCGAGGATGGAGCTGCCCGCACTGGGGACGAGGCCTCGGAGGACATGGTGCCTGTAGGACACTGCGGCTCTGAAAGCAAGCACATGGAAAAAATTATTAATTATTAGCTCAGTCTGATTTAAAAAAAAAAAAAGAGTTAAACTCCTCCATAGCGGAGTCACTTTCCTCTAACGGCACGTCCGGGGTGTTTTATTCCTCTAACACCACAGCAAGCGTTCAACATTTTCACAACTATTTATCCATTTGTAGTCGCTTTTAAAAGTGAAAGTCAGTTTCTGTTCTCACTGAGCAGCTGTAAATCGCCCGTTCCCTCACAAGTAATAAATAAATAAATAAATCCGACAATGTCTTCAATAATTAATAACATTGTTAACCCATAAATGTGAAGTCTTCGCTGTAAAACTTTTCAGCGCTAGCTGTTACTAATGAAATGACAACGTTTTAGAAGATCATCTATTTTTCCCAGATTCCTCACGCTCCCAGAACCACACCATCACACCGGCACCCTCAGGGAAGAAAAATCATACCCATAGATGTGATGTCACCTGAATGTATTGAATCACCAGGACTTCATTTTATTTCCACATAACGTTGCCGAGTCTCGACCTGAGCGACTGAAGCGACCCCAGATCATAACACCGTCTCCAGAGGCTCGTACAGTCGACACTATGCATGATGGGAGCATCGCTTCATGCGCTTCCCTTCTCACCCTGACACGCCCATCACTCTGGAATAGACTCAGTCTGGACTCATCAGGTCACATGACCTTTTTCCATCACTCCAAAGTCCAGCCTTTATGATTCCTAGCAAACTGAAGCCTTTTTTCTGATGAGTCTCAGTAACAAGTGGACACACAGCTGTTTAGTTCCTTACTTTCGCTATTAATTTCTACTGTCAGCTTTTCATCACATCATCATTTAATTCATATATTTACTAACCAGCTAAGTGACCTTCATTCATGATTTGCTTTCTCCGACCACGTTACTCCCACGAGGTTGATGGTTCACCGCAGCTCTACAGGTTTTAATAATGTGTTCGACAGCACTTAACCCAATTCCAGTCATTTCAAATCTCCCTAATTGCTTTCGGGACTTGACGCAGGCCAATATTTCAGCCTCTGTGAGTATTTTATGCGAGTCCTGTAGCAAGCTTCCCCCGAGCCCCAGACGAGCAGCACTTCCCTGAGCGCTGAGCCCCGACCGTCATCCTGTTCCATCTCAAATCTCCGAACTGACGGGAGAGACGAGATAACCCGGCGCCAGCCAGTACAGAGAGCAGTCCTCATCCTCCCCCACCGAGCACCAGGCGACGTGACCGCCGTTAATCTTCCTGACAGCTGCTCCGCTCAGATCTGCCACTTCTTCACAGAAATACGTGAAAGCAGAAATTAATCCCGCGCACGGTAATGACGGAGTCTCCGAGGGTTGGACGCCACGTTCACACGGTGTCCAATTCCTGCTTTCCCACTCTTGTAATAATCCCTTAATAACAGCGAACTGAACACGCGCCTGTAGCCGCCGGCGTCTCTCCTGTTTCCTGCTTTGACTTTATCTCCATGTGTGCAGCACGTCTCATTAACGGCTCAATTACAGCATCAGCTGTAGCCTGTGAACGTTATCACACAACCACGTGTTCCTACGATGATGCAGGAGCAAAAGTGCAAGAGTTCATTAATCATGTCTTGAGTCGTTTTACAGGGCGAGCGCAAGGTCCTTCCTGGATTTCACACACGCATTACACAAAACCTACACTGTGTACAAACATACGGTTTATTACTGTACAGGAAAAACATTCTATTTAATCGGTTTCTGTAAAGCCACAACGTTCATGTTTTTATCCAGCATAGGTTTTATAGCACATGATGGGAAAGGAGTTTGTGCTCATCCTGTGTAATTTATGCCTATAGACAGACGCTCACGTGACATCTGATACCGAGCTTTATGTTATATTAACAGTGTAGAGCAGAAATAGAATATAATCAATTAAATTCTAACAAAAATAAAAACCAGGTCAAGTCGCTTTGTGCGTAAACATTTTGGGAATTTCTTTTCCAAATCCAATTCTCATCTTTCTCTGAATTTGACCCGATACTGATCGCGGGTTTCTGATCCGTACCGTTGTTGATGACCGAGATCTAACGGAGCGATAAAGCCGAAAGGAAGACAAGCTGAAAGGAATACAGGAATAAACGTTCACAACAGATTTTAATCGACAAAAAGTCGATAAAGACACGTTTAAAGTGTAAACAACAGCTGTGTTTCTGCGTTAATTCAAGAGACTTAACAGAAACATTACATTAACGGTTAAGGAATTACAAGTATTCAGTATGTCCAGTTTGTCCAGCGTCTCCTGTTTAATTATTTAACGAACAATTGGGGAGATTAAAGCTCTGATTAAAAGATTTATTCCAAGTGTTAAATGTGCGTTCCAGATGCAAGGAAAGTTGGCGAGTATTAGACTGACGAAAATAAAACAAGTACAGATGATCATTTACTCCACATGCTTACATCACACACTACTGTACAGGTGGGATACACAATCCTCTCTCTTCATTTCTCATGAATTATTAAGCGTAGCTATACGCTGAACTTGCTAACTGTTTCTGCGTGTGAACTAAACCCAAAAAAAAAAAAGAAATAAAAAATCCAAAAGATACAGAACAAACCAACAACTCCTCAAGCAGAAATTCCGCCTGTTCTTAACGCGGCCGTAACCCGATACAACACTCGGATCCCGATAACCTTCAAAACTGGCACCAGGGTCCTTATTGCCATGGCGACGCCGTGGTAGAGGACACCCGCGAGAGTTGCTCTATTGTACCTTCAGATTACATCATTCACTCCAATTACCTTTTGCTTCTTTCGCCATCAAGATCAGAAGAAAAGATTCATAAACAGGAGGTGGAGAAGTCCGCTCCACTTACGCATCATCCGCTGTTGTGCAGCTTCTCTCTTTCCCCTGAGTGCAGAATGAGATCATCACGACCTCGTCCTGGCGAACGGGTCAAGAAAACAAAAGCAAAACCGCGCGCACTGCGTCAAGGGACGTCGGTTCTACAGAACCTGAGGTTTTAGGGTTAATGTTCACGCACAAGTTCAAAACTAATTCCCTGGAAGTTTTTTTTTATGTGTTCGAGACTGTCGATCACCTAAAAGTTCACAGAGATGATCATGAGCCTTTTATGATTTTTCTATTTATATTTAAGTGGATTTTGAGAACTCTTCGGTCTCTTTACGTCCTGAACTCGTAAAATGCTCAGCGTCGTCCCTGGGAAGAGCAAGAACCCACTGGTTTCTCACAGGAACATCAGTGGGAACGAGTCAAAGCTCAGGACGGAAGGTCTGCTTGGATTATTGGTGCCTTTTGTGACTCTGCAGTGATCGCGAGCTGGAATTCCAAAGTGTTAAGTCAAGTCATTATTTGCTATAAATCCGTACAGTAAATGCAAAGTCGGGTCAGCCATCATCTCCCTCCCTCTCTGTCTCGAGTTACACGTCACTCCTGAGCCACCAGTGATCCAGACCCCGTCTGCCCTCTGGACTCGTCCCGGTGCCTCGCTTCTGGTTGGAGATCTCGTCACATGGATGCCCCGTGTGGTCCGTCTGGGGTGCGTGTAGTGACTTTTCCACGACAGCTGACGCAGACCGCTGTTCTCTGAGGACTTTCCTACGGTTTTGTACCCTGGACTTGATATTAACTTGAACTTCCAGCCTCATAACACACAGTATGACTGCAGATCAATCCCTGCTCACCCAGATGAGGATGGGTTCCCTGTCGAGTCTGGTTCCTCTCTAGGTTTCTTCCTGTTGCCATCTCTGGGAGTTTCCATGGCGGCTCACCACCATGGAATTTCCGTTCTTTCACACCTCCGACCTTTCACCCGCGAACCCTGACCACGGGGAAGATCAGTCTGAGACCAATCTAATTTCCTGAAGACCAGAAAAACAAAGTCGAGCAAACAAAACAAAACAAAAAAACTTTTTTACAAAATGAGATGGCTTTGTTCCAAATATGGTGTTAGAACCACAGAACAGGAAATCGTTTTAGCTCCCTTACCTTCCTTTGTAGAACACACACACACACGCACACACACACACACACACACACACACACACACACACACACACACACACACACACACACACACACACACACACACACACAGATGCAGACCATCACAATATTCATGCCTCGCAAATAAAAACTACAGCACTACAGAAGCACTCGACACGCTTATCTAGCATTATCACTTTTAACCAGATGTTTATGTCGCCATGGAGACCCAGATGTCAATCATTTTTCAGACACATCCACACATTTCTGTTTAGAGAAATCTCTATACTCCTCTACTACCACAACAATGTGACCAACAATTATTATTTTATTTTTTTTACTATTTAAAAGAACATCACACTTTTTATTCATTTATAATAAAACAAGAGAATACTTCTCATTTGTGTTATTATTTTTCCCCAAATATGGAGGGGAAAAAAAAAAAAAAATCCATTAATTTATGAATCATGATTCTTGTGTGTGCTGATTCACATACCACACTGACCCCAAAATACATTTTTTAAAAACTACTTTTATATTTATAGTCGAGATGAACCTGTCGATCGGCCCAGTGAGCAGAATCGCCTGGTTTTCAGTGCGAGTGGGCGTGGCCGGTGATCAACTGATCAGCCTCAGATATAAACCGTTCTGTACCGAGTGCAGACGCTTCAGAGCGGCGCAACAGAACCGCGTTTTATCAAATATCACACGTGATAAGTCTCCCATCGGCAATCTTCTCCAGAATCTGAGAGTGGATTAGTCTCAAACCCGGTCACTACACACACACACACACAGTGCCTTAGAAACCACACACGCCGGCATGCTCACAGCCGCTCTCTGTCAGTTTGAGTTCTGAGCCTCTGGAGACGTTTGAGGCGCTAAAACGTCACAGTTCCTTTATAATCCTGCAGGTGGCGCACTCTGAACTATTCACACATTTCCATCCCGTGTGGACGGAGTGAATTATTTACTAAGTTTGTTTAGAATAATAATTATGATGGATGACGGAGATACACGCTGCGCAGTAACAATGTAGCTTTGTGTTTAATTTCGTTTGAAGTTCACCGTTAAACTCGTGTATTTGAAGTTAGTTTGTAGCGATTAAATTTTGCACTTGATTTTAGTGAGAAAACTTATGTTTTATGTTTTTTATGTGTATAAGGAACGAGCTACATTTAATTACTCAATAAGGTTTTTTAGGGTTTAAAATTGTAACAAGATCAGGGAAAATGTAACAACGGATTGGGATATTTATTAAATTGTGATACTTATAGAATCACAATTTTAATAGAACCAGCACCGAGGTATCGTATTAAAATCGTATCGGGGTGACCGCTGACTCGAGTCCCTAACGGTTACTATAGCAACAATAAAACATCAGAGCGAGTGACCCGATATAAACCTGCGCTGCTGTTACAGAACGTCAATCAACACCTTCCCGATCACAATCCGGACTCGTCTTATTTTTTGCAAAGAAACATGTTGGTCACATTCACGGGAAAACCCAGACGTTTAACTCACTTGTCAGGAAAATGTACAGGTGAAATCTACACCGCCTTCATAACTTTAATTCTGTTCAGTAACATCAGCTCCTCGCAGTCGGCTTCTCCACAAACAGCTCTGCCTCCGGAGACGCAGCCGATACGGATCGGGCAGATAAGCCACTAGAGCAGAAGAGAAGTGTGTGTGTGTGTGTGTGTGTGTGTGAGTGAGTGAGTGAGTGAGTGAGTGAGAGAGAGAGAGAGAGAGAGAGAGAGAGATGACGTCCCAGAGGCCCTAAACAGAAAAACAACCACGGAGATGAAACACAGCTGCTAATAAGCCGAGGGAACGCTGACGAAACCCCAGGAAGGTCAAACAGCTGTGAGACAAAGATGAGCCGAGGGGAGACGAGCCGGTCTCGAGGAACAGCGCTTTAAATAAAGAAGATGAACCCCATCATTATAAGCACAGCTGGGGACACATCTGGGGGGTCCATCATTTCTAATCGCTGTATGATCCGTGCGTGTGTGTGTGTGTGACACATGACTGGGCGCGGTGGTGACGGCTCACCTCTCGTGCTGCTTTTGTCCAGGTTCAGAGGGAAGAAACGTGACGAGTCACACCAAACACGTGAAGAGGCGACACAATCACACCGAGGTCGATTATGCGACTAAACGGAACGAACCAGATCGGTTTTTAATTCTCCTTTTTTTTTTTAGGATTAAGGACGCAGTGGGAGACGCAGCACTCGGGTGAGACAGTGAACCGGACTGCACGACTGCGCCGATAGACACTGAAGAAATGCCACATGAAAAGAAAAGAAGAGTAAATAATCTCTGTATGAGACACTACACAGCACACACACACACGGAGGCGTGGCCTGTTACACAACTGACTCGGACATCGTTATCTTTAGAGATCACACACAGCTAATAAGCGCTGCAGTGTAACCACGGTGATATTAAATATAGTGGAGCAGCATAAACACATCTGCTCACACACACCACACCTTGCATTTGGTGTGTGTGTGTGTAAGTTTGCCCTTGTCCTCATGACTCACCCCACCAAGCTATCACATTTTAAAATACAATGTGTGTGTGTGTGTGTGTGTGTGTGTGTGTGTTTAGGTTTTTATACCTTGATAATCAGAGATACTCTATACAGGAATAGCTGATAGTTTTGACTTTAACAAAAAAATATAGCTTTTTTATTTGAGAGAAAAAAAAGCCAAAGTACGTCCCTTCAGGTTACTGAAATTAACGGTTTAATTAGTCGAATCCTAGCATTAATTAGCATTAATTAGTCGAATAGGACAAATTACTACACGGAGAACTCAGTCTCCCAGTTCAAAAGCAGACGTAAGACACATCTCTATAACCTGGCAACACATAATTCAGCCCATAACCTCATACTCCACTACATCTAAATGCACATCATCATCATCATCAGCATCATCAGCTAATATCATGAACAGCATCTATGCTAATTCTTTTCCACCCGTCCTTTCTTTCTCTATCCACCCCGAGGCTCCAGTAGACAGAGGCCGACCCTGCGAGGCTCCTGAGGAGAAGGACCAGCTCCAGCTCAATAACTCCATATGAACTTAAACACGTCTCCTGTTATACTGAACCTTCAGCCTCCTAACACACAGTATGAGTGCAGATCAAATCCCTGCTCTCCGTTATCACCCACATGAGGATGGTCGGTTCGTCTCAAGGTTTCTTCCTGTTGACATCTCAGGGAGTTTTTCCCCTCAGCACCGTCGCCCTCGACTCGATCAGGGACGATCTGATCTTTCTGACTCACACACATTTCTCTCACATCTTATACACATTTCCATAATTCCACAAATAAGTTTGTAAAACCGCTTTGAGACAATGACCGATGTTAAAAGCGCTATACAAGTAAAATGTATTTTGTGCAGACAGTTTAACTCACTGTAGTTAAAATACTCCCTTATCAATTCAATTACATTCACAACAACAAATACACACACAGTGCGTACATACACATTAACTGTCCATGAGTTTACTTTTAACAATGTATGCTAATAACTTTTAACCCCAATGTTAGTTTAGGTAAAAAGAGAGGGAAAGATTACAGACTCCAGAAGGCAAAATGTACCAAGTTAAAAAGATTATAAAGTGAAGGAGGAAAAAAAACAGAACATTTAAACTACTTTAAATATTCACAATAGAGTTAACATTGTACAAACAAAAAGCACACAATTTGCTGAATGTAATTTGCAAAAGGACACCCCCCCCCCCACACACACACACAGAGACACCCCCCCCCCCCACACACACACACACAGAGACACCCCCCCCCCCCACACACACACACACAGAGACACCCCCCCCCCCCCACACACACACACAGAGACACCCCCCCCCCACACACACACACACAGAGACACCCCCCCCCACACACACACACACACAGAGACACCCCCCCCCACACACACACACACAGAGACACCCCCCCCCCACACACAGACAGAGACCCCCCCACACACACACACACAGACAGAGACCCCCCCCCACACACACACACAGACACCCCCCCCCCACACACACACAGAGACCCCCCCCCCACACAGACAGAGACCCCCCCCACACAGACAGAGACCCCCCCCCACACAGACAGAGACCCCCCCCCCACACACACAGAGACACCCCCCACACACACACAGAGACACCCCCCCCCACACACAGAGACACCCCCCACACACACACAGAGAGACACCCCCCCCACACACACAGAGAGACACCCCCCCCACACACACACAGAGAGACACCCCCCCCACACACACACAGAGAGACACCCCCCCCACACACACACAGAGAGACACCCCCCCCACACACACACAGAGAGACACCCCCCCCACACACACACACAGAGAGACACCCCCCCCACACACACACACAGAGAGACACCCCCCACACACACACACAGAGAGACACCCCCCCACACACACACACAGAGAGACACCCCCCCACACACACACACACAGACACCCCCCCCCCACACACACACACAGACACCCCCCCCCACACACACACACAGACACCCCCCCCCCACACACACACACAGACACCCCCCCCCACACACACACACACAGACACCCCCCCCCACACACACACACACAGACACCCCCCCCCACACACACACACACAGACACCCCCCCCCCACACACACACACAGACACCCCCCCCCCACACACACACACAGACACCCCCCCCCCACACACACACACAGACACCCCCCCCCACACACACACACACAGAGACACCCCCCCCCACACACACACACACAGAGACACCCCCCCCCACACACACACACACAGAGACACCCCCCCCCACACACACAGAGAGACACCCCCCCACACACACACACACACACACACACAGAGACCCACCCCCCCCACACACACACACAAACAGACCCACACACACACACACAGAGACCCACCCCCCCCCACACACACACACAGAGACCCACACACACAGAGACCCACACACACAGAGACCCACACACACAGAGACCCACACACACAGAGACCCACACACACAGAGACCCACACACACATGCACGTCAATAACCCCGGTGTTTCTCCTCGAGACGACCTCCAGAATGCGCCGGTCGATACTGTTAACTACACAAACAGACTAATTTTCTACCAGGCCCATCATTAGCAGATCCTAATTATATAATCTGACCTGAAGTAAACACCTCACACCTCATCGGAGTCTGTTACAAAACCTCAAACAGGATTTTCCTGAGATCTCGCAGTGTGCGAATCTCACAATGCCACCGTAACCAGGTTAAGAGAATCAGCCTAGAATTATGGGACGCAATAAAACCTTCACTCTTTCCACAGGACATCGAGACAAAGGATGGTTTCTGGGAAATACCAGCTATTCATCAGGAACAGGAAATACATCAAGGCCACGTTCTGTTCTTTCAGCAGCTCGCTGCGGGACAGACGGCGTCTAGACGCGAGAAAAATTTTCTACTGGCTGATTCTTAGCTTCACCCGCCTGAATTTACTGAATATCACTTCAGACAAGATGGCAGCAGGAAAATCGGGGGTCAGATTGTGTGACCCGAGTCGGGCGAAGTGAAGTCGGTTAAGTGACGATATTTCATGACCTTTACATGCCGCTGTGCGAGTCGGAATAAATGACATGGAATTCGAATAAAGGCGTAACAGCCGAAGAAATCGCTAAAAATATGGTGCCATCTTTGGATAACACCGTAACCACTTTACAATCACATCTTATTTGTACAAAAAAAATCTATGTAGGGGTATACAGTGTATATATATACATATACACACACACACACACACACACACATTATTACTAGTCACCATCTAAAATGCGCAAGGCGTTACTCCTGTGTTACTTTTACATAGGTACGGTTTGTCAGTCGCTATACTGAGATCTACTCACACACGTCAGTACATGAAAGGCCTGCGGACGCTCGTCTCCGCTTTCAATGCCGTTAGCGCTAAATGTGTAAAAGCCACACCCATAAAAGGCGCGTGCAGCTGATTAATCCTGCCTGCATGCTTGTTAAAGTGTGGAACCTCAGAGGGTGAGATATCTCGCTTACTTAAAGAGCGAAAAAAAAATGCCATGCACCTTAGGTAATAAATAAATAAATTAATTAATAGATAAATAAATTATTTATTTTTCAAATGGTGGGGAGGGGGGTGGACTGGAGAGAGTTGATTGGCTGCAGAGGCACTTAGCGCCCTCACATTAATCACGGCTCTACAGCCAATCACGTGCGTCTATGAGCTTACGCAAGCGGAAGGAGCGGATAGCGCCGTCCTCCCCGAGTGAGCAGTTTGAAAAAAAGATGTAGTCGGTTGGCGTCACATGGTTCGGAGAAAAAAAGAAAAAAAAAGTCTAAACTTCCGGGTCATGTCACTTGTGTTCGATGGACAATAAACAAAACGAGAAAGTGACGGCTCAGTATCTGAGCACAAAATTTGAAAATCAGCCAGTGATCTTTTTTTTTTATTTTGGTTTCAGAAATCAAGTTTCTCTCATTCTTTGATTTGTGTTTTTATGATTCTTTTTTTTTTTTTTTTTTTTTTTAAACATGAATCACTGATACAAAACAGCTGATAGAGTGAATTTGATCATACGGGATGTAAAATAAAAGTCATCTTATAACAATGTGTGCACATTTTTGTTAACAGTTAAAAGTAACACATTATTAAACTAAAAAGTAATGTTATACTATTAGCTACCAACAAAAGTCATTTATTACATTAACACGTTACCCCCATCCATGCAAATCTTCTATAGTCGTATTTTAAACGCAGCTCCGCTTCCATCACTTCACATGGGCCGCGTTACCGAGACTGCATTCTGTACGACAATCAAAGCCACGACATTAAAGCCATCAGACACAAAAGTGCGTTGTGTAACGTGGTGACCCTGAGGAAAAGCTTTGAACTTTCTGCAGAATCCTAACGCTAATGCTCGTTAAAAACCTGTCGTAAATCTGTCATGCTCTGAATACACATAACCTTCTTAAACATGATAATGTCAGGGCTGATCAGCGTCTTCTTGTGCAACCGTGTGCCGCGGTCTCTCTGGCTCTTCCTGCCAAATACCGCCGTAAGCTTTGTTGCACAAGACTCTTTGTTTGTGACCACTGTTTACTCATCGGATAACATTCCAACTGTATTGGTTCGCGGGAAAAGGAAAGATCAGGACTATCGCCATTATTGTTTTCTTTGTAATAGAGCAAATACGTTGAGCAGAAATTCCTCCGCGAGCGTGCGGGTACAGGGGAATAACGCACAGGACGGTGTGATGAAGTGGAGTCCGAGTAAAATACTACCCTGTGAGTCAGACAGACTCGAGGAAAGAATTCAGCCTGTAAATCTCCTGCGACTGAGGATCCGAGCGCTGCGCCGAGGCGATAAACATGACCATGACCCCTGTACCGTCAGCGCACGCTACACCGCCAGGCCAGTTACTGAACAACCAGAGAACATTAAAGAATGCTCAAGCCGAGGAGTCAAGTTTATTTGATTTACATTCATTCGTTTCATGGAAGCATCGTGCAGATAACAGACTTGCACCAACACCTTACCTTCACAACCACCATGTGCGTTTCTTCCCCAAATGGTTACCAATGAAACAGGAAACACAAACTGTCTAGAATGGCTTTCCAGGTTTCTGCCAATCCAGGCTACACATCATTTTGTGGTACTTAATTGTTCCGCGCATACGCAGACCAACAAGTTTCATTCATTTTGTTGATTGTACTGGGAGCATTATTTGATGGACTATCAGAATATGCTACCTCTAATTTCTCCCAAAAAGGACTATAATGAAATATCAAAACATGTTCCATTTACTGTTATAGTAAATTTACACATTTAGCATTTCCCCCGATAAGGTAGCACGAATCGATAGGCCCTACTATTCATTCAAATGATGGTAGCATTTTTTGTCAAGGCAGCCCAAATTGTCAGAATAAGGCAGGAGACATGAAATTTTTTCAGATAGTAAAGATTACAGATAACGCTACATTTCTACGAGTCTGGAAAAGAAATATCTTAAATATGGAAAATACTAAATATAAGTCAAAACAGAAAATGTAACTCAGCCAGGAAGTAATCAACAGCTTTCACTTTCTGATAAAATCAGAAGGGAGATAAGAGAAGAAAAGCTTTCCGCAAACACCACAACACAGGCTAACTAACCTACTGTATAGAAGAAAAAAAAAAGAAAAAAAAAAAAAAACATTATTCACAAAAACACAATGCTTCAGTTTCATCTCTGATAAAGCATGATTATTATTATTATTAAGTTACTTTATTGAGCTAATAATAATTTTAAAAACTGTCGCATATTAATAAACTTAATTGCACATGATTTGCATATGCACTCCAAGTTTATAAACACATACACACGCTATAGATCGTTGGTCTTTTGAGTCGACCATCAGATTTGCGCACAACTCGGGACAGGTTTTTTACACCAGATGCCCTTCCTGACCCTCACATTTTATCCAGGCTTGTGTCCAGTGTTGTCTATTGTCACATACACACATGTATACAGTATATGGACCTGTGACTTTATTTAAACGCAAGAGGCTGCAATTTATTTCAGGTTAGATACACATAGTTGAGAATTTGCACAGAGAGTTTGTGAATATCAGCAAACATCCTTTTAATGAGATCATCTGTTGCCGGTGTGTTCAGCCCAGATAAATATGTTGAAATACAAAATGGTACATTTAATAGTTAAATATCGCAGCTAAAAAATGAAATCGCAATATGTACCAGAATAACATAACCACAATGTGATTATCAAATTGTGAAACTCTCATTTTATTTATATGTACACGAGAGAGGTATACACACACTTGTTCACAGTTGTTATCGGTGCTTGTTTTTTATGACTCAAATTTAATTATGGCAGCGATGTGTAGTAGAGTGTTTCCCCTAAAGAAGTCAGTAGTCGCTTCATTACTGATGCAGTCATGTAACCAGAAGAGAGGCGTAGATTTTTTTGGCCCCTTCTGTGTGTGTGTGTGTGTGTGTGTGTGTGTGTGTGTGCTGCACAATTAATGCACAAAGGTCAATAATTTAATTCAATTGTTCATTTTGTATATTTTAAAGTTGATAAATAAATATTGGCAGACGTACTGTAATGTATTTGCTGTTAGTTTAGAGAGGGATGAGTGAATTAAAAAATGTAATCACAAAATCCTGGTTGTGCATTTCTCTCTCTCCATCATAGTGTGTTATATACTTTATGTCCACATTACACATCATAAACACAGAAACAGAAAGTAACCTCACACACACACACACACACACACACACACTTTGATCACCCTCCAGAAGTTGCACTGTTTTTGTCCCACATCCTGACTCCTCCCTCAGCGACTCACCGCCAAAAAACAACAAAACATCATTTTAACAAACAATTAACAATAATATTGGGGTGAAAACGCGATTAATCGATCACTGCAGTAAACACAACACACACACACGTGTACACACACACAACACACACTAATGCGACTTATAAAATAACAAAACACACACACACACACACACACACACACACACACTTCCACTACACTGCACTGTGCAACGAAAAGCGCGCGAGCTCAGACACACACACACACACACACACACAGAGACTCAGAGTTCCTCGGCGTGTGTGTTAGTGTCGGTGTCACTCCTGACTTTAATAAACACACTTCAGAAACAAAACATCTGACTCACACCTTTATCTCACTTCCTCGGTGCGCGCGGATGAGATGGTCCGATCCGCCTCCAGTCGCTTTTACACTTCCGGAGATTAGATGAATAAGATCTCGGATATCAGTAATTATCACTGCGGCTGCTGCTGTTGTTGTTGTTGTTGTGGTTAATGTTAGAATTATAATTGCTATTATTACTATAAGCGCTCGCGCGTCCACAAGAGCACGCCCGTGCGTTAAGGAGTAAGCGCGCGCCCAGCTGCTGCTGCTTGCTGCTGACGATGATTAATGAGGCTCCTCCCCCCGCCCCGCCCCGCCCCAGCCCCAATCCCCCTCCCCTGCTGCTGCTGCTGGTGGTGGTTGAGGACACGGGAGCGCGCGCACGCGTGCCCTGGACGGGCGTGCCCGCCAGGTTTGCTCAGCCTGACGTCATCGCCGACATTACCGTAAATGACCGCATACAGTGGCGCAATACAGCACCTTCTGAGGAAAACCTACGCTTTTCATAAGAATCAGATCTCTTTGTGTGTGTGTGTGTGTGTGTCGTGCTTTTACAGGAAATGAATAATCCTCGGAGAGGTGTGTGTGATGATGGTGAGGCAGACTCACCAGCACCACAAAGGAGTGTTTTATTCCTCTTACTGTGCAGCAGGTTTACATTAAGTCTTATTTATTTAAGTGCAGGTTAAGCGTACAGTGTTTTCACCGGCATGGCTCAGGTTCCATCCCTCACACAAAGTGCTGGCTAGGAGCCAGTCTCAAGCCGGGCACCTTAAGGAATTATCGAAAAAAAAAACTGTGGCACATCAAATCCCCAATACCGAAGTAAATTTTTTGAGACTCCTTTTGTAGTTTTGTAATACACCAACAGATGGCAGCACAAGGCTGCACGCACAGACACAGGCAGATCCGGCCTTCATAAGTCAGCGTGCCAAAAGACATCTGGAGCCGTGCAGCACGCCGTGGATGATCCGTCCCTCACTTACAGGGTCGTTATCAGTGACAAAACCTGGTTAGACGGGTACAACCCTGAGACGAGGCAACAGTCATCACAGTGGAAAAGCCCATCATCTCCATGACCAAAAAGGTCGGACAGCTCAACAGAGTGCATGCTCATCGTTTTTTTTTTTTTTTTTTCCAGCACTCGCAGCATTGCGAGTTCCCGAGGGGCCAGAACGCCAATAGCGAATTCTACTGCCAGATTTTAAGGCATCTGAGGGAGGACATATGGCAAAATAACAGAGCGTGTAAACAGAGCTGATCTTAAAACTTTTTGATATTCAGCGTTGAATGTGTTAAAGGATGACATCAGTTGTAGAACGTCTACAAAACTATAGCCTTTCTCTCAGCAGTCTCTTTTTCTCCTTTATAATAAATAAAACACAAAATATCTTGTCATTAAACTGTCCTGAAGTTGTTGAAAACATTCCAGCTTTAAGTCTGACACTGGAGACTCCTTCCATAAAGGTTAAATAACAATATCTTCACAAATCAATAGATACGTGTATGCAAATATTTTATCTGTTTATCAGAAGCAAGTCCTGGTGAATAATCCAATCATTACATTCGCTATTGAACACCTTCTGCTCAGTGTATACGGCTGGTGTGTTTACTGTAGGTCTGTGTAACACACACTGATCCAGTTAAGGATGTACTTGTAACATGAACAATAAATCTCAAACAAACTTCTTTTCATAGATTTTATTTCTTTGTGTTCTCTCACACACACACCATCTTGAAATGTATGACTGGGTGGATGATCGGATCAAAAATGAAATCAAACACATTCACACACTTAAAAAAAAAAAAAGAAAGAAATCAGGCTTGGTACAAAAGAAACGTAATTAAACACTGAAGACGTTTCGTTTGATCTTCGAGGTACTAAACCTCGAAACATCGGACGCGGCATAAATAAGCAAACTGATCTCTTTCACGGCTGTCCCGCTGAACATTTGAGAGAGCTGTTGCACGGGCCTTCATGCACTTCAAAGCTAGATCTTGACATGAAAAAGTAATGACATGGAGTTAGGATGAATGTATTCCTTGTTTTTTTTTTTTTTGCTTTACATTCGGGAAGAGACGAAGCTCACGTGAGGAAACGTGTCGACCGAAATCTGAAATCTGCAGCTCAGTGGTTCGGAACAGAATCAGGGGTTTCCTGTCAAGTTCGTGTTCCGTCTGCTGGGTCCGACACGCTTTCGCTTCCCCTCTCAGAATTTGCATCCGAGCGTTCAATAAGGCTATGGAGAAGAGCAAAAGTTTGCGCACCCTCACGTATACAAAAATATACGTATAGGTTAGGGCGCGTTTTTTTTATAGGCATATGTATAAAAAAAAAACTCAAATGTATAGCTGTTAATATTTCATCGGTTTTCTTTCTTTGTGTACGTGATAAGAGCGCCACATGGTAAATCCGGTTTTAATTCAAATTTAAGAGGGATTAGTGTTAGTGTTATCTTTTTATCCTCTCGGTTGGAATAGTCAGTTTTTTTCTGTTTCATAATTTTTTTGTTTTTGGGCTTGTAGCAGAGGAAAATGGAAATTATTCCCATGAGGATACAAACTCTGATATACAGAGACTTTGGGGTGAAAAACATTTGCACTCGGCTATATTTATACACTGCAAATGCATATTCATCATGTGTCTTATCGATGTCACGAACATCATCAGATGCATGTCTTTAAAGTGTTCTTTCCGTCAGATTCATGTGTTTAATTACTGATTTGATTTAATTAGTGTTTCTTTATTCAAGATCTTTCAGTCAAAAGGTGCTCGTTTATGTGCAAGAAAAAAAAAAAAAAGGTCAGTGTTTTCTTAAGGCTCTGTTTCCACTTGAACAGCTCTGCCCATATATGGAGATGGCACAATCTCCTCGCCCATAAGTGGAGGTAGCATCCTGTCTCCTCTACAGACCACAACATCACCTTCCTGCCATAGTGGAACCTAAAACAGGAAGTTAACAAACCAGCCACGTTATCCGACGCTGGTTCTTGTTTCATTTGACACTCGAGCTTGTTGTGTCCGAGCAGGGATAAAAACTTTGGGTCTTACAGAACCGCCTTTAACGCAACACTAATAAGGAACCTCGCTCCATGAATCCTGACCCCTGTTCCCAATCCACTGAGTGACTCTTCATGCGGCAAATCCTTACAGCGTTTATTTCACTTGCTCACACCATCTGTTACGATCATGCGTACAACAACACGGTTTGACCTCATTTCACATATTTCTTTAAAAAAATGTTAATAAAAAAAAATAGAATTGACTTCTTGAACGACGAGTTACTCATTAAAACCATCACGTAAAATTTTGCATAAACAAATATGTTACAAAAAAACAAAAAACAAAAAAAAAAAACAGTCTGGGTGTGGAACGCGACTCGACGTGTTCACGGTCAGGACGAGCGTCCTTAATTACAACATCTCATCTGTACACAGAGCAGGCACACGTTAAAAAAAATTATAAATCATAAAAATGATTAAAAATACAAGCAAACTCTACAGGGATTTCTACACAGCAGCGGAATTACAGGCATGAAGTTGAAGGATTTAAAGACGATGCATATATTAATCAGGAGTATACAAGTATATACAGATATTACACACGGCGTGAGGGATTTAAAAGGCCGAGACGGATTCTGCGTAAAAATCGGCAGGTTCGCACGTCGGGCTGGTAAGACGGAAAGAGTTCTGTCATTCACCTGGAAAATAGAAAGAAAGAAAGAAAGAAAGAAAGAAAGAAAGAAAAAAAAGAAAAAAAAACAATGAATGTTTACGGATATAAAGATGAAAGGCTTTTGTGTTCTATTCACATTAGTATAAAAATCTAAACCGAGGGGTTAAAGGGACGCGCAAACCTTTTTTAATTAATTATATCTCATCTCCATTTACAGTACTGTGTGCGTGTGTTGGAGAATTTATGTTTTCAGATGGGAGAATCTGTGGTTAGTTTTATATTAAAGTAAAATAAAGAGTCACTTTTATTTCTTTACCTTTGATTTTATTTTTCTATCCCTCGCTTACTAAGTAAGGAATAAAACGCCACATCATGAAGTTACAGGAAAATAATCATGCTGATGCGGTGGAGACCCCGTCACGGGCGGAAGGTCGATTATTTTCCTCATGAAGAATTTTAATCCTCTTCCACCAAAAGAGCAAACTGATTTTTTTTTAAATCACATCACTTTTTTTTTATTTTTTTTTTTTTAAACATGCGTTTTACAGTTATTCTTTAGGATTAGTGCGAGATCCTGCTAATGAGCTGTTGCAACAATTGAGCGCATCACTATAACCCTGCGCTACTCTCACATCTCGGCCCTGGGAACGATCCAGAGAACAGAACACTTGACTCAGGGTCTGGTTAATCGGTCTGGTTCATCAGTGAGAACGCGATCGTTCTGCGCTCTCAGGAACCGTGCCCGAGTCTCAAGATGCGGTCTCAAGCCTGGAACCTGAACACGGACGTCGGAACGACTTAATCTGTGAATCTGAAAATGATCCACGGCAATCACATCCTCAGATCGTGTCGCATGCGAGGGTGTAACGTTTTTTCCCCGAAATATCAGTAACATTAAGAATAGTGCGAAGATTAACTTCCTGTTTCTCTTCTTCGCTTTGTGTTTAATGGCGGCTCAGAAACCGACTAAGTGCATACTGCCGCCTGCTATATCAGAGGGAGAAAATATGGAGGTAAATGTACCTGAGAACGGAGGAATATCACAAAGTGGAGAGGGGCGAGCCAAGCAATCGCAAACCGATCGTGCCTTGTGTGAAAACGCCCTAATCGGCACTTTATAATCAGTATCGAGAACACGACAGCGCTACGGAGTAAAACGTCAGCGATCTGCGCCGGCCACGCCTTTTTTTTTATTATTATTCTTTTCTGTTTTTATGAATTAGAGTTTGAGTCTGAAAGCATTAATAATGGCACCCCGACGACAGGTACTGTAAATACAGATTTTTAAAACATTGCCGGCGTATTCCTTTAAGGCAGTTTTCGTGTTTTTTGAGCCTCTCACATGGTTCTGCTGTACTCGATGCCGGTCTTGGACGAGATGCTGGACCACGGCAGGAAGCTCCGCAGGAGACTCTGTGCTTGCCTGTAGATCCTCTGTGGAATGGAACACGGGCTTAGGCTGGCCAGTGCTGACCCAATATGATGAATATAATCAGTGAGGAATGCGTTAAGGAGAATGGAGCAAGTGGGAAATCCGTTTAAGCACTTTATGTAACATTTTCCTAAAGAACATTCCTACTTAGGAACAAGTGAGATTAAAATAACGTCATTATTAATCATTAAATACGTCGCAACGCTCTATTAATCATATTAGGTACGTAGGAAAGGATATAAGATGGTCCAGGGCGGATGTCCGCCGTTGATGTAGAGGACGTAGGTGAAGCCGTCCTTCAGCACCCCTCGGATGGAGTAGTAATAGGGCAAATAGTGATGCTGCTTAAAGTCTCTGTTCTCGTAGAAGTGAATGGCCGTGAGGTTGGTGGTGAGCACGTGCAGGTAGATGGCCTTGCAGTGGTCCTGCGCCGTCGTGGAGATGTGCTCCTTCAGACTGTCCAGCAACAGGGAGCCTGCAGGGCGTGTCAGCATCACGTGAGTTCAGGTTCAAAGGGTCAAGGAGATAAGTACTGAATATCAAAGTCAAAACTCTTCACAAGGCAGGTGGAGTAAGAGGTGTCTAGCAAACACTTTGCAGAACGAAGACAAATGAACAAAGGAAGTTTTTTTTTTTTTTTCTTGTCTTGTTAAACTAGAATCAACAGTGGGTTGATTTTAAAATAAGTAAATAGAGAAACTTCTGCACTTGATGGAAACTCAGCTACTACTCCAAGTTCAACTTCATCCAAGTTTTTTTTTTTTTATGTTCAGTGGGAAAAAACAAATCAAAAAAAATATTTTTGGACTTCAGACTGGCTGATTTAAGACTTGATTCCAGACTCATTATCATAATTACACACAATAAAAATTTTTTTTTAAAAATCTGTGATGCATTAAATGATCTAATCTTAATTTGATCGTACGACAGCACGCCCTTGTGAGGTATGCGTCTCTTTCGGCTCTTACCTACTCCATGTTTTCGAAACTCCTTCACCACCCCTAAGCTCAGAATGTAGGCGACCTGAGTGTCGACGGGAAAGCTGGAGGCCAGAATGTCTCCATCCTGACAGGAAACAGTGGCAGTGCAGGAAGATCAGGAGGATTCACAACATCACATGACAACAGGGAAGAAACACAGATGCTGCGTTTTTATACGAATCTTTCTAACATCACATCCGAGCTTCTGGGATAGACGATCCACCTCGCCCTGAAGTCAATCAATGACACGTGGAGCGTGAAGCCTAATGACTCAGGTGCTCTTAAAACACTCTCCACATCCCAGTGATCAATTGAAATTGCATTAAAGTGCAGTTATTAAGTTCTGCAACATTAACACCCTACATTATCCTAAAGGTGGAGACTGTAACGTTCCAAAAGGAAAGAGGAGCAAACCTCAGCTCTGACTCACCAAAATGATTCACTGATTCAAATACTGAATGAGAGAGGATCGAACCTCCGTCCTGATGGTCTCGTCTGAAAGATTCTGTTGATTCTCTTCATCAAATGTTTCACTGATTTAAATAAACTAATTCACCGAAGACGAAATCTCATCTGTCAAACTAATAATCAATTTGTCAAACACTAATACAATTTATACAAAAAATATCTGCTAAACAAAAAAGGAAGCAAATCTCAGGACTGACTGAAATGATTCACTGACTCAAAAACAAATCACTGTCTTGACAAAAGTGACACAATGATTCAAACACTGACCTGCTGAATAACAAAAGAATGAATTTCTTTCTCGAGTTAAATACTTCAACACTGAGATATTCACGTCTCTCAATCACTAAATGAAGGAGGAGCAAACCTCAGCTGTGATTCACCAAAATGATTCATTGATTCAAATTACTGAGTCACTGAGAGTGGAGTGAAGCATCACTGATTCACAGGAGAAATTCTAGATCCTATTCAAATGAATAATTAATTCATTAAACGAAAGAGAATCCAATCTCGGTTTGGCCGGGAAGATTCTGTTGATTCTCTTGATCAAATGATTCCCTGATTCATTGAACAAAAACGGCGGCAAAACACTCTCTCTCTCTCTCTCTCTCCATCTATCTCTCTCGTCAAACAATTCACTAATTATTTTTTTAAAGAATCTGCCAAACAAGAAAGAAGTAAATCTCAGGACTGAGTGAAAGGATTCACTGATTCAAAACACAGACCTGCTGAATAACAAAAGAGGGAATTTCAGTTTAAAGACCTGCTGAAGAGAGAGAGAGAGAGAGAGAGAGAGAGAGAGAGAGAGACGAACCCCTGTGTTTAAGGCTTGACCAAAGATTGAACCTCAGTCTAGACAAAATGCTGATGTACTGGATGAGAGGATGGAGAGACGCCACCATTGGACGAAACCTTCACAGGAGAGATTCTAGATTTTGATGGAATGAATAATTAATTCACTATACGAAAGAGGATCCAAATCTTGGTCTCGTCTGAACGATTCTGTTGGTTCTTCTGATCAAATCTCAGGACTGAGTGAAATGACTCACTGATTCAAACACTGACCTGCTGAATAACAAAAGAACGAATTTCAGTCTTGAACAACAAAGAAGCGAAGCTCTTCGTGTTTTACGCCCAAATAATTCTCAGCCCTGATGAAAAGAATTCACTGATTCGAACGCTCCATCACTAAAACGAAACAGCAGAGAACACATCCGTGCGTCGTTTCAAAGCGAAGGATGGCCGCAGATACGAAAGCGTTCTGACCTCTTTGTGCACTTTCGTTCTGCCCTTTATTTCGGCCACGATCATCCCCACGATGCCACCCTTGAAGGTAGCGGCGAGGGAGAAGAACTTCTTGTTCGACGTGATGTCATGATACCACGAGTCGGGATACCTGAAGGAAGATGAGATGCAGATTATATAAAACCTCAACAGAAATACAGAAACTGAATGAATGTGACGCTCGAGTGTGTACTTACTCGATGGGGAACCAATCACCGCACAGCACTTTAACACTGTCTATGTCATCTTGGCACAGGAGGCGGAGTTTGATTTCGCTGAGCGCAGTGGGCGGGACCACGTCAGTCATTCACACCTAAAGAGGGGAAAAAAAAAATAATAAATCAAATCAGGCTTTAGTTTCACACACGTACACACAGCATACGGCTGGTTCCTGACACACACAGGCAAAGAGACTTCAGTATACATTTCTTTTCATTCTAAGTATTTAATTATTAAAGTAAAATT
>CM059222.1:2097500-2130000 GCA_030347435.1 Clarias fuscus | reverse complement strand
GAAAAAAGTTGAAAAGTCGACCATCAGCTGGAAAATTCATCAATGCTTAGTTTTTTTGAATTCTCAAGGGCCAGAAGTACATGGAACATTATCGGGGGGGGGGGGGGGGGACAGTGCTCGTTACAGTGAGACGCTTATTGAACAGCTGGAGACAAAACTTCAGATTAAACCGCTATCCCAGGGCGTCGTGATCCCGTGTGATGCTGCACTTCCGCTCACACTGTCGACACTCTGAGGTGTTAAAGAGTCCTCCCTATAGTCCCGATCTCATTCCATCAGACCTTCACCGGTCCGGTCCCCTGAAAGCAGAACTACGAGGATCAAGATTCACTTCTGATGAAGACGTGAAGACAGCGGTGCATTTGTGGCTCACAGCTCAGACTAAAACATTTTTTAAGGGAATATGAATGTTTGTTGGCAGATGGATGAAGTGTTTTGAAAAGCAAGGAGATTATGAGGAAACATATCGTTTTTTTCTAAAAGTTAATTAAAATTAAATGATATAAAAATAAAATAAAATTTTACAGTCAGAGTGCAGATCATTTTTCACTGACTCTCCTGGTGCATGTATACTCAGTGTTATACTCAAGGCTTTTGTAATCTCTATTTAAAATACAGTTAATATTTCTAATGTCAAAAAAAACCTATTGTTCCAATCATGTGTTACTTTCAATTCATTATTCATATGCATGATTTTACTTAAATAAATTACTCAAATTAAATAAATGTATTGATAAAAAAAATCCCAATTGCCTACTTTTAAAAACGCAAAGTTGATTAGCTTGCGTTTAATATTGTGTATATTTATAATTTCTTTTAATTATTATTATTGTTTTTATAAAGCTATGGCAAAATTGGTTGAAAACAATGGTATGTGTTGAACACCCACACTCACTCTGATGTACCAATGATATCATTTAATTTATAAACAACAGCAAGAAGAGGATCGTAGGAAACACTGAGCGAGATGATCCAACCCTAACACTGTAGAGCTAAAGAGAAAACAAAACACTCGGCACAGGAGAGACGGAGGTGAGACTCGTTGCCGTCTTCACGCCTTCCTCTGCTTCAGCATGCTCAGGTACAGGCCCAGGGACTTCTGGATCGAGTCCTTACTGATGAAGCTCACAAAGCTTTTAATGTCAGCGTCTCGGTTGGCCAGCAGGCGGTCCAGCGTCGGCTTTCCTCATCATGGACTTGCTGATCTCGCGGGCGTGGTCTGTGGATCAAATACACCAGATCTTCATTATGCAGCATTACACATTAGGTATTATGTGAATCTAAAAAAAAAATAAATACCACGGAAAAGAAATTATTCCCCTAAAATATTCTACATTCATTAGATGAAGTGAAATATATATTTGCCGCCTTTTTTTGTTTTTAATTATTAATGAATTTTGATGATGAAGGCTTTTAGCTCATATTTTTAAATGTGCTGCACATTTGTTTTGCATTTTAACAGAATTATACAAAATGTACCCGTTTATGTTCAAAAACTGGATGTTCATGATAAACTCCATGAAAATGTTTTTTTGCATATTTTGGTTCTGGGTTGTTTAAATGTACTCCAGTTACATTACAGATAAAATAAACTATAAATGAAACACGCTGCATGAGGCTCTCGTAGTGTTCTCAAAAATGCTCTCTTTCCCTTCATAATATATATATTTTTTATAACGTTGTTAGTGTTTACATAATAAAAGAAACATGTTAGATGATTAATTTCCATAGACAGTGAATGCAAATTTAACGCAGCATGCAAAAGATTCGCTGGAGGTTTCCATGCATCACTTGAAATGGCATGAGGTATTTTTTATTATCTCACCTGACTGAGTGACTGATTGATTGATCGATCAATAAATCAATCTCAGTCCATAGAAATTTTAATGCTGCCTACGACAATTTCCAATTAAAACTATTACTATGATCATAAAAAACAAATGTTTAAAAAATGCCCAGCGATTGTGTTGGGTGCCAATAGTTTTTAAGGAAAAAAAAAAGTATGTAATCAATTAAAAAAAAGAAAGGAAAAAAAAAAAACACTTGAAACAATATTGGTTTAAATATGTGTGTATGTCACATATACATTGTGTATATTTTATAGCCAGATCTCTGCATACTTAAATGAAGGGTACCAATAATTCTTGAGTTGACTAAAAGATTCTTCCAAAGCGACCGGTTTTGTATATCAGACCAACATCGGCTCTCTCTACTAAACGGCACTCCGGAGGGCTCTGACCTGGGACGGCGAGCCAGCTGCTCATGGTTTGTGTGGCGGTCTGGAGGACGTCCGCCTCGGGAGCGAGCTGGTCCACAAGGCCGATCTTCAGGGCGTCAGAAGGACCGTACATCACACCGAACTGGAGAGAGAGCTCTGCTGTTCTGTGACCCACTGTGTTCACAATCGAGTCCTTAAACCTGACACACACACACACACACACACCACAGATTTCATCTCCGCATGACTGAATGCCACAAGAGTACACAGAACTAAATCTTATAAAGCATACTGCTTATTAATATTTATATTTAATAAATGCTAGATAATAAAAAAATAAATAAATAAGACAGCACGGAATCTAACAATAAAAACTATTTGCACCTGCGCCATCGACAATGGGCACATGCAGTTAATGGGGTAATACCAATACCATTATGGCAGGATACATAACTATATAATTATATATAACTAAGGAAGTTATCAGCCACTTTTCACCACAAGGTTAAGGCATCGCCACGGCTGAAACGTTTGAGATCTTTTGCATCTTCAATGTTTTGAGATCATATCAAATTCCATTGTGTGCGTTTTGCAGAACCCAAAATAACTGACTTCCTGTTGAGTGGAGCCCACGACATGCATAGGCGCAAGTGTGTATGAAATCTCCTGTGAAGGCCCCGTGCCACGCCCAGGGCACGCCCAGGGTCACGTCGCTTAGGCGTCGCAGTGGCAGCAGATTCCCACCTGTGTGCCTCATTGTGAATATTTATCTCACGTGATCAAATGTACATGAAATGCTTCAACATTTCAATACATACTTCAATACGTTACGCTTTCCCTTTTTTTTGCGCTTCCAACAACAAAAAAACTTGTTCAACATTTCAAGAACAAAAATATCACTTGCTGTCTAATACTGTATATCATACTGACTTCCAAGTGCCGTTGTAATGATATATTGTAACTGTAGTTAGTGTGAGAAGTGCCAAATTGTGATGTGTGTGATGTGATGGGTTAGAGCAACTCCAAAACTGCAGGTCTTGTGTGATGTTCCTAGGATGCAGTGTCCATGACATACCAAAAGTGATCCAAGGAAGGAAAACCGTTGACCACGTGACAGAATCGTGGGCATCCAAGGCTCACAGATGTACACGTGGGGAGTGAAGCCTGGGCCGTGTAGTCCGATCCAATAGTAGAGCTACTATAGCTCAAATTGTTGGAAAGGTTAATGCTGGTTCCAACAGAAAGGAGTCTTTACTCTATACTCAGCACATCACTGTTTATGGTGGCGAAAGGCAGAAGCTACTAAATACAAGGTAGTATTAAAATGTTTCACGATTAGCTCTTTGTGCAAGCTCCGTTTTTTCACTCTGTGTCTCTCTCATACGGCTTAAAACCTGGGAGTAGAACTCACTATTGACGGTCTGGTCCCTCGGGACGGAATTTCGATGCACAATGCGGACTTGGACATGACCTTCCTTTTGTTCCTGGGTCAGCAGCCTGGGCAAGATCGTGGCAGCAACACAGAGCGTGTTTAAATCACGCATGAGGGTCGCCTGGACTGAGTGTGTGTGCAGCCTTGTGCTGCCATCTGCTGGCATGTTACAAAACTAGTCTTGAAACTTTTTGATACCACCTCGTACTAGGTGAGTGGTCGTGATGTTATCGCTGATTGGTGTACGAAGATGCAATTCCAAAACTGCTTTTTTGGGGGGAGGTTTTCAAAATGATTGATATGAGAACAAGCCAAAATGTAAACACAATTCAGAGTCGGGTTATTTTTTCAGCTGCGCATCAGGTGTTTGTCACTGATTTAAACTATTACTTTTGATCATTTTTATACAATCTTCCACATTATTTGTCCTAGTAAGAAATAAAAAAATATTGGCTCTTGAATCTTTACATAAAAATAAATAAATAAATAAATAACATATTTCACTGAAACAGCATATCTGTTGACGCACCAGAAAGGAGCCACGATGCCGAGCCGCGTCTCATTCAGGCCGATGTTGTAACGGGGATTGTCCGCCATAATCCTGTAGTCACATGACAGAGACATCAAACACCCGCCCGCAGGACTGGAACCCTAAATAATAATAATAATAATAATAATAATAATAATAATAATAATAAACACAAAGCACACACACACACATACACAAACACACACACCCTGAGATCAGTGAGCTTGGTGAGAGTGAATGTTAACGCAGACTCACGTTGATGGCGGCGATAGTGATCTTCCTGTAGCCGTACAGTTTGAGCCACATGTCCTGTACGGCCTTCCAGTACTCGGCGTAGTGCTCCGGATTCTTACCGTACATGTCCAGGATGTCCAGACCTGCAGAGAAAATTTTTGGCAGAGCCTAGAGAGACAGACAGAGGGGGGGGGACTGTTACTGGCAGAACTTCCTAGGTAGCGTTCCCCATTTTCCATTACTTTTAAATTAAACTGAAGAAAAAAGTGATTCATGTGATGCTACTCAATATTCAAATAAATGTAATTATCATACTACATATTTATAAGCTGTAGATTACTATAAGGGTGATACATCAGTAGTGTGAGGAAACACCTCACAGGCTTTCACATTAAATAAACATCATTAGAGATTTTTAAACAGAAAATAAATGAAATTAATAAAGAAGTATATTCTTTATTATCAGTGAATTATAAAATCCTGTACAACAAAACACTTGTATATCAAAGCGAATTTCTCCCATAAGAAATTAAGAAAACTCGAAAAGATGATTAATTCAACAACCCAAAAATGTTAATCTAAAAATAATTGATACAAAATATAAAGTATAAATAAAAAACATTAACCAGCACTTAAGGTTTGAAAAAAATCGTAGCTGGTGTGATTGAGACCAGAGAGAGGAGAGGAGGGGGGGTGGGGCGTCTTTCTCTCTCTCTCTCACACACACACATACACACACACACACACACACACACCAGCAGGATTACTCACATTCCTGCTCGTATTTCAAGACCTCGCTCGTTTACAGAGTTAAAAGTTATTTCAAAATTTAGTTTGTCTTGGAAAACAAGGTACTCGCAATCCAAGGTTTAACTGTACTTAAAATATTATTTCACATTTGTTAATGAAATTTATTATTCTAATATTAATTATAGCAATTATAATGAACATAATTCTCTCCCTATTTTTGGCCTAATGCCTTGTCCTCATGAGTCCTGAGGTCCGGTGGAGAGACGCACCGAGGTGAGGATCACTCCTCTGCAGCTCCTGTCCAGCTCGAGTTTCTCTAAACTGATGGAGAATTCGGTCAGAAAGTCCAGATTCATGCTGTTCACCGGTGGGCTCTGAAACTTCAACACAGCGATCCCTGAAATAAAACATTCACAGAGGAGAAATAACATCATGTCTGCTGTTCCTACATTTTATCAGGACACAGTCATCACGCTGGATACAAAGAAGTTCATCGTAAACCATCAAAAACATTTTTACACAAGTAGTTTGTATCACGAAAAAATGCTGTAAAATCCAAAAAAAAGTGTGTGTGTGTGTGTGTGTGTGTGTGTGTGTGTGTGTGTGTGTGTGTGTGTGTGTGTGTGTGAGTGTGTGTGTGAGAGATCAGCGTCAGACCGTGTAACAAGCATGGATCGATGTGGTTTTCTAAACTAAGGTTAAATTGTTTGTGATTATGAGGTGTGCTGTTTATCCGAGCGACTCAGTAAAAGTTTTGGACTTCAGCACATCGGACTCGGTCAGAGATTCAGAGCAACTTTATTATTATTATTTGCATCAACTAAAGAAAAAATACATAGAAATAACGGGTGCCGACGCGACCACATGAATGAGGACTAATTTTTTTTTAAAAACCTTCGATTGTGACTTTCTCTGTAGGAAAGACGTAACCAAACCCCGCTCGCTTATCATCACTATTAAATGATACTCAATGAAATGACTATTGAAATGATTAAAAATTGTATTGGAAGAAAAAGTGAGTTAGAATATCTCTGTGTTCAGTTTTCCAGGATTTACCCTGATCACTCATTTCATGCTCCCTGCTTTCTGTCTGTTTTACCTTTTATGGAGTTTTGTGGCGTCACTACATGCAAATGAGGACCACGCCTTGCTCTCGATCACGATACCCACACAAGTACAAATAATCACATTTTTCGTTAAATAAATCCCACAGGGTTTGATATATTCTACATAAACAAAATTCCCAAAGTTAGTCAGAAATAAAGTATTGATTTATACTTTTCTATGTTCATACTAACTTTTTCTCCAAACTCAAGTGAATTCAGTTAGTATCGACTCATTAAACACGCTTACACAAGTCTCAAAACACCACCAGCGCTAAATAGTCTCGAAACGCGAGCGTTAGACGGTGCATGCACACACGTGCTCACAACGTTGTAGGCATCTGAGGCGGTAAAACGTCAATGTTTCTTTATAATCCTACAGATGGCGCTGTAAACTATTTCAACATTCGCATCCCGTGTGGTAAGAGTGAATTATTTGTGAAGTTTGTTCAGAAATAATAATTATAAAATTTGAAATTGTCTCTGTACAGCTCCAGTCTCACTTAGATTCACATAGGTGGTCCAGTCTGGTTTTAAATCTCTCCACAGCACTAAATCCGCCCACTGAAAGTTTTTAATGATCTTTCAATAACAACTGACTCGGGATAATTTGCTATTCTTTTGCTTTGAGATTTTGCAGCTGTGCCTGACACTGTGCTGCAGACGATAAACGAGTGTCCACAATGTGGGCATTGAACTAAACTGGTTCAAGTCTTAACCAGCTGATGGACAGAAGTTGGTCTTGGTGGCTCTGTATTCTCTTCAGCAGCTCTCACATGCGGGATCCCTCAAGAGTCTATTCTCGGGCCTCTATTATTATCAATTGGCTGTTTGAATTCATTATTAGGGAGTACAGAATATCTTTTCACTGTTATGCAGATGATGTTCAAATGTATCTTCCTTTGAAACAGATGAATACAAACAGTCTAACACGGCTGTTGGAAAGTCTGCAGGATGTTAAAGCGTGGATGGCAGTAAATTGAACGAAACTAAACCTGTAGTGCTGGTATTTGGACCTAGTGGAGCCTGTGTTGTCCCGTTTATAGAGACATACTCACTTGAATCATATATAAAACCAACTGCGTGAAACCTGTGCGTTTTACTAGACGGCGACTTTTAAACTGGACAAGCAAATTAACTCTTGGCTCTAGACTCTTGTCCAAAGTCAAGCCATTTTTAATAAAAAGAAAAGATCATGAAAAGGTTATTCACACTTATGTTTTAGTTCAGCTTGAGTACTGTATGTCCCTCTATGTTGGTGTTGGCCGGGACACTCTTGCAATGTTGAGTGAGGGCGGACTTCCTATTGTTGTTTGTTTTATTTGGATTTTATTTCATTTTATTGTCTGTGTTTATAGTGTGGCTCCATGTCTGCAGATATTTTAGAATTATACAGCACTTTGGTCAAACCATCTGGTGTTAAATAAGAGTTTCATGCTGCACTTGGTTTTCAGGTGAGAAAACGAACGAGCTACATTTAATTACTGATGCACAGGCGAGTTGTGAAGATAAAGATACGGTACAAAGCCTTTGAGTTTTGACTCAACTTTTTCTTTTCCTTAAACCTTCTACTTCTTAAAATTATCACAAAATCTAGAGGGAAATGTCATATTGAATTGGGCTATTTAAAAAATATATATTCTTACAGAATTGCAATATTAATCGGATCGACACAGAGGTATCGTGATCATATTGTATCGGGTGATCCCTGATGATTCAAGTCCCTAATACATGGTACAATACATAATCTATTTTATTATTATTATTATTATTATAGAAACCCCGTGCGATCATCCGTACCGGTGCTGCTGTCCAGGTCCACATGAATTTTGGATGACGATGATGAGGATGCATTTCTGGAGCTGAAGAAGGACAAAGTGGAGCCTCTGGCATGTTTACAGCCTCGAGAGAGGAGCTGAGAAGATCCTGAGAAATTGAATACACTGTGAATGTGAAAATGTTTTTTTTTTTTTACTTTGAATTAGACATCACTTTATTTCAGTAACTGTGCCTGAACTCCACTGGGCTCGAACTAATAACCTTCACTCCCTATGTAGTGCACTAGATACCTAATGAAGGGCATTTGGGACAGGACCACTGTCGTTGCAAAGACCTTTAGGAAGTAAATCAATTTAATGCAGTGTCAGCAAGCTTAACTAACAAAACTAAATGTTCAGGAATTAATTTTCATCACATTTTGTTTCTGTTGTGTTTAACAATAACTCTTTATAAGTGCAAAAAAACAGCTTGTTTACTAACATCCTCCTACGAACTAATTATTTTTCTCTTAAATCTAAAAATCCATATAAACCTTATCAAACGGACTGCGTACTCGAAACACACTCAAAAATACAGACAAGCCAGCAACGACCAGTACCGAATGAGATGAGCTTTGCTCCTTGTCTCAGCGCGGCCGCCATTTTCTCTCCTACGGAGTCACGAAATCAGAGGTTGCTGGGAAAGTGGGCGTGGCCACATGTTAAATCTAAACACGATTGGCTAAAACACCCGTCAATTTTATTAATAACCAATCACAGAGAGACATCACTGGGGATTGCGAAATATCTGGTTCAGCCTCAACTAGCTAAAGATAGTTCATAGTGTGCACTATATGACTCGTAAAGGGTGTTATATTAGGGCACTTATACAGAGACTACTATACGGTTATTTGGAATGCGGCCCGTCATCTTATAGATGATAGCTGTTTCTCCTATAATAATAACAATAGTAGCAATAATAATAATAATAATAGCAGCAGCAATACTACTACTACTATTAATAATAATAATAATAATAATAATAATAATATAGATTAATATATGGATATAAATTTAGTACCAAATAATCTGTACAGTTATTTGGAATGCAGCATCTCACATAATTGATGACAGCTGTTTCTCTCGTAAGTGATAATAATAACAATCATCATCATCATCATCATCATCATCATCATCATTTTAAAATATATGGATAGAATTTTGTACCAAATAATCTTAAAACATGGTAGATTTCTGCTTTAAATGCAATACTACTACTTCTCATACCACTAAAAATAATATTCATAATATTAATCATATTCATAATAATTTCATACAATTCTTTCATGAATTATTTTATATTTTCTAGACACTGCAATCTTATTATAGGTTGTCAAATGTATATACTCTTACGTTGTGATTAAAAATACAACAAGCCAAGCTTTATCGGTTGACTTTATTGTAAAAATGCAAGATGCATGTAAAGATGTACAGTAAATCTTGAATGTTGATCTTTTAGCCACGAAATCACAAGCCAAAGACCAGATCCATACAATCACTTCATCCCTGCTTTCAATATTCTCCACAGATTCCATAGAATTAAAAAAAAAAAAAAAATCTTTCAAATTTTTTAAGTTGAATTAAAAAAAGAACATGCAGTTTACAGATATTCAGGATTACATCTAGTTATGAAAATAGTGAAGTAATTACAGCCATTTTAGAAAAGCATGAGGGGGAATAATCTGTTTTTATTGAAGAAAGATGTACAAAAAAAGATTGATTTACATCAGTACACATTATATATATTCTTTAACATTTCTTTATTCACTTTTTAACATTATTCGTTTTTAAATGTTGTCTTTTGGAGTCATGGGATTGATTTTGCATGTAATATTTCACAGCTTGGCACATGTGACCATTTATATTCCTAGTGGATTTGATGATTTATGACATGAAGAGGCCACACAGAGAGATACAGGATCACTTGAATGAAAATTGGGATTTAAAAAAAAACATTTTTTTATTTCTTTTTTTTTTTTTTTTTTTTACAATATCATCCAGGGGAAGAGTTATGAGAAGCTCGTTTGACGCTGCAAGAGCAAAGAAGGCAGAAAGAAAGCTTTGAATTTTGTCACACGGTTTTGTGCGGATTTAATTATACCATTAATTAAATGCGCACAACCTGGAAAAGACTCTGGCACAAGAGAAATTTAGCACACTTCGTCTATAGTCAGCACTGGGCTGCGTTCCAATATTGCTTCTAATGTGCCCTTGTTGACTTCCTCGACTTCAGGGTTGGATTTAAGAGCGGAATTTACTGGAGATGTGATGGAATGTAAAAAAAATAAATAAATGCAGGATGAAGCTGATTATGAATACAAACAGGAGAGTGATAGAGTACTTAACATTTCAAAAAATATAATATCTGATATTATAGGAAACCTGACATATGGCCATACAGCATACACGTTTTGAGCTATATGAGTTTTTTTTTTTTTTTTTAAAGAAAACTATTTTTAATTTAAAGAATTATAATCATGTTAACGTGGGGGGGGAGGGGGGGGGGGTGAAGTCGTTTTTATAAATTCTGCAGACTGAATTTCACTGATTTAATCACAAGCCCTGAGTTAAAAATCCTGGATCTAAGTTCTATTTTACATCAATCTTACATCTGGTAATATATGAATTTTCTTTAAAAAAAAAAAATTTAAAAAAAAAGGTGATGAGTGACGTGTAAATTGCATGAATCTATTTATCATCCTTATATTTTATAAATATATTGATTGTTGTTAATGAATATATTAATCTACATTTATTGTATGTACACTATTATAGGTTGAAAAAAAAAAGTTCTAGCGTCTATGTATTATATAACTAAATAACTATGTAACAACTTTGACAAGAGAAATTCTGCATCTTTTCAGTGAGTCAGGTCATATCGTCATTTGGCTCAGCAAAAAGCGAGTCAACTCTTTCGGCTCTGAAAATAATCTGACCAGCAAAAAAATGACTCGGATGAAATTAAAATCTGACCAAAGAAATTTATTTTGTAAATCTCAAAAAAAAAAAAAAAAGAAAAAAAAAAGGTAAATTGAATCTTTGAGTCGATTCTTTTGCAAATGACACGACACTGTCAGACTATTTCTGTATATGCAACTCTTGTATGTAATATGTCATTTGTTTGTTTGTTTTGGATTTAGATTTCCAAAAAAATTCTTTAAATTTTTTTTACAAAACCAGAATTATCAGATCAAATTTATTGTAGTCTATTTCATGTTAATTTCTTTCCCGTCAGTGCGTATGTTCATGTATGGCCATATATCAGGTTTGTATTGAAACGCCTAAAACTGACACCTGACGTAAATTTGCTCTGTTAGCTAGCTAGCTAAATTTAGCAGTTAACACCGATCATAATTCAGTAACATTGTGCTTAAAGGTCACATACATTCTTTTCTTAAAAATTCCGCTCCCCATTACACGCTGGGGAAGTCGACCAGGGCGTTAAAAACCAGTATTGGAACGCGAGTCCGGACCCAGCAGGTTTTCACGAACGTCTGAGGACAGCGTCAGGACAGAATTCTAGCCACTTGCACAATCGCTTCACACTGAGGCATGCACGGTTCTGCTCTCGAGCTCCGGCAGGAACTTTTTTTTTTTTGGTTCTTTTTTTTTTTTTTAATGCATCGCAAGAATTACAGACATCATAATTACACACATTTTACAGTTCAGAGAGACACGGACTAACCTGAGCGTACGTACGGGGGGCACAAGGAATTGATCTCTGTCATTTATACAGCGTGATCTTTAGCAAATGAGTCTCCGCTAATGCCTTGCTTTGTGTTGTGTTCTGTTTCGTTAACATCCCTTTGAAGTACTGTATGTTTGCATCGATTTGACTCTCGGCCGTTTTTTTTGTTTGTTTGTTTGTTCGTTTGTTTGTTTGTTTGTTTTTTAACCCAACCCCGATCCAAACCCCATTCTCAGTGCGCCTTTCCTACATGCGCTAGGACCTGTGCGTGCGGCGCAGGTGCGTTTGGGACGCAGCCCGTTTACTCGGTGCTGTCCCAATCCTTCTTGATATGCAGGTTCCACTCCCAGGACAGGTGGTCTGTCTTGTCGTCATCTGTGAAGTACGACTTGATGTGATAGCAGCCTCGGACGATCATGCCTTTGGGAGCCTCCTCCACCGGAGTGATGAACTCGTGCTCCTCCACCCGCGGCCCGTAGCTGCCCACCATGTACACGGCTTTATCCACTGTGAGGAAAGAATGGCTTATTAAAGCGGCTGTCTGTAAAGGCCAGAAATCAGGGCGTGTCTTTGAGTACATGTACGGAATTTAGAGTGCCTGAGTGGGTGTCACTTGGGATCTATATATGGAAATTAGTGCACCTCCTTTCGCCTCTGTGTGTGTGTGTGTGTGTGTGTGAGAGAGAGAGTGTGTGCGCGCACTTTGGGATAGGAATGTGCGTGGATTCCGAGTGAAATTTAGAGCACCTCTGAGCGGGCGTGATATGGGATGGGAATGGGTGTGTGGATTAGAGCACCTTTAAGTGGGTGTGGTTTCTGATGAGAGTATCTGTGTATTTTTACTCCACGTATGAAAATTAGAGCATCTCTTAGTGAATGTGGTTTGTGGTGGGAATATGGGCGTGTCCTTGAATCCATATTTGGAAATTTGAGCGCCTCTTTATGCGTGTACAGTACTTTGGAACGGAAAGGTTTGGCTGTGTCTTTTAGGTCCTGATGCCAATTTGAGCATGTTTTTGCGGGCGTGCCTTGGAACAGGAAGGTGGGTCAATGTTTGAGTCCATATATGGAAATTAGTGCACCTCAGGGTGGGCGTGTCCTGGGTTGGGAAAGTGTTTGTGTCTTTCAGGTCATATATGCAAATTGGACCACCTCAGGGTGGGCGTGTCCTGGGTTGGGAATGTGGGAGGGGCCTTAAGTCCATATCTGGAAATTAGTGATCCGATGTGATTTTGAATGGAAATGTGGCCGTTTCTTTTTGTCTATATTTGGCAATTTGTGGAAAACCTTTAAAGACGTATTTTTAACTTTATAAGTAAATATTGCTGAATATGTAAAATGTACAATAAATACAGAGTAAACGGTACAACAATGTTTATTATTGCAGTATGTTTACAGCACAAATATATTATTCAGATGCCCTAATGTATTCAAAGTCTAAAAGTCATTGAGGTTTTTTTTTCCGGCTCCAAGCTGAATCATTCTATCCTCTTACCTCGTATCCCTTTTCTGTAGGTCAGATGCACGTATTTCAGACCAGACACAATCTCCTTATTGACCTGATAAAAATAAATAAATAAATAAAAACACACCATAATGTTCAGTTATTAATATTTGCGCTATAGACTGTTAGTTATGCTGTGATTACACAAGTGTGTTGCTGTTTATTATGCTGTGTCCTGTATATAAATTCTTGTTGCTGTTCTTAGTGTTGTTGTGTTGTACTGATTCTACTGGGTTCACTTGCTTGGTGTGTTTTCACTGTACAAGATCATTTAAGTCCTGTAGTAGCACAAACGAGCCACCAGGGGGTTCAGTCACAGTGATTCTAATGCTCCAGAGCTGCCAAGTTTAGTGTCTATTGTTTTTTTTTTTTTCCACCAATGCTTAAACTGAGATGAAAAGTGGCATTGGGTTGAGGGATATAATTTAACATAGATATTATATTCATGTTCAGACGGTTTGACAAGGCTCGACAAAAAGGTGATAGAAAAAAATAATAATCTGACGAACCTGTGCTCCTCCACGAATATAAACCCTTTGTAAAAAAGATTTCATTCAAAGCTATTTCAAGGTGATGGTATTATAAAGATGGCCAAATCTGGTGTTAGGTCTTTTTTGTTAAATTATTTATCTAGAATAGATAAGGCAATGTGTTGGTTAATATAATGCATTGTATATATTATTTATGTTCAGGTTGGAAATGAAAAAATGAATAATTCCATTCTAACAGCAAATTTCTCTGTCACTTAAATATCTTTGAAATGTTTCTCTTAGCCAAAAAAACAAACAAAAAAAAACACTAAATATGTTTACACTGAAATATATCATGGCTGAAGCTCAATGTATTTTGTTTATTTATTTTTTAATAATAATTCTGGTTCACCTTAAAGAAGATCTTCACTCTGTAATCCACGCCCTCCTTCATAGTGAAGTTCTGTTTCTTCAAAGCATCAAGGTCACCTAAATTAAAAAAGAAAAAAAAAAGAACAAATTTTTATAAGTGCTATCACTCGAAACTGTGTCTGTGGTAACCTAAGCCGAAAAAAAATCATCACCAGAGATCGATAGCTTTATAATAAACGCTAGCCTTCGACTTTGCGAGTGCGGTTCAGGGTTCGGTCGGGTTCAGAGTAAAAAGCCTGCTTCCAACAGCGTGACTGCTGTTATCAATTTATCACTCGAATTTGCCTCTAAGTGCTTTATAATGGATTCTGAGAGAGCTGAGATGGACTGGAAAATAGAGGCAAAGGAATGATAAAGAGATTGCAAGAGAAACGATGGGGAAATCACGGAAGACGATCTGGTAATGTTATTTAAGGAACATGGTAACATGGCACTTAAAGGGAGTGTTCACAGTGTTCACATGACATACATGAAGCCTTAATTATGGCTGACATGAACCATGATGACATAAAACCTGCTTTTATTCATTTCGCTCTCAACACCTGAGTCAGGTGAAATTTGAGTCAGGGACACTTGTTAAGACACAGGAATGATTACATCATCTTATAAACATGTTATTGCTATTATTGTCATTACAATGCATTCTGGGCTGACCTACATTAGAAAAGTGGTGGTGGTGATGTGATATAACTAACAAAATGCTAAGCGTAACAGGAACAGAACGTAAAGAAAACACATTTTATTTAGACTGTTTTTTAACAGTGACAATTCTTTTTTCTGTTTATAAGTTTCTTAAGAAAAGCAGACATGAAATGCTGGAACTCAAGAAAAACAGGAAGTGAAGAAAAGCAAAAGTGTATGTGGCACGAACTGGTATGACAGGCGGTACGGGAACAGAGAGGTTGTTTCAATATAAACAGTCACAAAAACAAACAAACAAACAAACAAACAAACAAACAAGTTCTTCGGGTGAGCACAGGAGTGCTCAAACACACACACGGTCTCTTATCACGTACTCAGGTTCTTGAGAAAGACACAGGTTCTTTAAGGCATACAGACTCCTAGCTAACACAAATGCTAAGAGCTGCCACGGAGGCCTAGAGCTGCTCTGAGAAGCGAGAGGGACACACACTAGAAGGCGAGAGGGGGACACACTAGAAGGCGAGAGAGGGACACACACTAGAAGGCGAGAGGGAGACACACACTAGAAGGCGTGAGGGACACACAGTAGAAGGCGAGAGGGGGACACACAGTAGAAGGCGAGAAGGGGACACACTAGAAGGCGAGAGGGACACACACTAGAAGGTGAGAGGGACACACAGTAGAAGGCAAGAGGGGGACACACTAGAAGGCGAGAGGGGGACACACTAGAAAGCGAGAGGGGGACACACTAGAAGACGAGAGGGAGACACACACTAGAAGGTGTGAGGGACACACAGTAGAAGGCGAGAGGGGGACACACTAGAAGGCGAGAGAGGGACACACACTAGAAGGTGTGAGGGACACACAGTAGAAGGCGAGAGGGGGACACACTAGAAGGCGAGAGGGAGACACACGCTAGAAGGCGAGAGGGACACACAGTAGAAGGCGAGAGGGGGACACACAGTAGAAGGCAAGAAGGGGACACACTAGAAGGCGAGAGGGACACACCCTAGAAGGTGAGAGGGACACACAGTAGAAGGCGAGAGGGAGACACACACTAGAAGGCGAGAGGGGCACACAGTAGAAGGCGAGAGGGGGACACACAGTAGAAGGCAAGAAGGGGACACACTAGAAGGCGAGAGGGACACACACTAGAAGGCGAGAGGGACACACAGTAGAAGGCGAGAGGGACACACACTAGAAGGTGAGAGGGACACACAGTAGAAGGTGAGAGGGGGACACACAGTAGAAGGCGAGAAGGGGACACACTAGAAGGCGAGAGGGACACACAGTAGAAGGCGAGAGGGACACACAGTAGAAGGCGAGAGGGGGACACACTAGAAGGCGAGAGGGGGACACACTAGAAAGCGAGAGGGGGACACAGTAGAAGGCGAGAGGGGGACACACTAGAAAGCGAGAGGGGGACACAGTAGAAGGCGAGAGGGGACACACTAGAAGGCGAGAGGGGGACACACTAGAAAGCGAGAGGGGGACACAGTAGAAGGCGAGAGGGAGACACACTAGAAGGCGAGAGGGACACACAGTAGAAGGCGAGAGGGGGACACACTAGAAGGCGAGAGGGAGACACACACTAGAAGGCGTGAGGGAGACACACACTAGAAGGCGTGAGGGACACACAGTAGAAGGCGAGAGGGACACACACTAGAAGGTGAGAGGGACACACAGTAGAAGGCGAAAGGGGGACACACAGTAGAAGGCGAGAAGGGGACACACTAGGAGGCGAGAGGGACACACAGTAGAAGGCGAGAGGGACACACAGTAGAAGGCGAGAGGGGGACACACTAGAAAACGAGAGGGACACACAGTAGAAGGCGAGAGGGACACACACTAGAAGGCGAGAGGGGGACACACAGTAGAAGGCGAGAGGGACACACACTAGAAGGCGAGAGGGGGTCACACTAGAAGGCGAGAGGGGGACACACTAGAAGGCGAGAGGGGGACACACACTAGAAGGCGAGAGGGAGACACACACTAGAAGGCGTGAGGGGGACACACACTAGAAGGCGAGAGGGGGACACTCACTAGAAGGCGAGAGGGGGACACACTAGAAGGCGAGAGGGGGACACATTAGAAGGCGAGAGGGGGACACATTAGAAGGCGAGAGGGGGACACACTAGGAGGCCAGGGGCACACACTGGAGGCTAGGGGAACACTCAAACTACAAAACAAAGGGAAACACAAACGACACACAACACAGTACTTAAATAAAACTCAGAATAAAATAAAACAGTACACGTACACAAACATCAGCAGACAGATAACATCAAAAACAGAGCCCATATAAACAAACCAAAGTAAAATAAAATACAATCAAAACAGTATTAATGCTCGACCCAGTTTCCCAGAACAACCAGCTATTTATAACAATACTAATGAGCTACCTCGGTTCAGGTGAGCTCCAGCATCACCTGACCGAGGTGCCTTCTGGGAAACTGAGTCGACTAACAAAAAACTACAAAAAACAAACATGTGCACACAGTGCCATCTAAATGTGGTCCCTTACAATATATGAACAGCAGGGACACTTGAAAAGCAAATGCTGATGAAAAGCAGGGACACGTGAAAATGAGGGCCACATGAAAAGCAGGGACACGTGGAAAGCAGGGACTCACAGAACGCTGGGACTCATGATTAACAAAAGTCACATGAAGAGCGGTGACTCAGGAAAAATCAAGAAATCATGTAAATGTGGGGCTCATAAAAACGAAAGACATGTTAAAAGCAAGGACACATGGAAAGCGAGGACAAGTGAAAAGAAGAGATTTGTGAAAAGCAGGGTTTCAAGAAAACTGAGTTAACATAAATCACAAAGACCTTGCGTGTAAAATGGGAACTAATGAAAAGTGAAAAGACTCGTGAAAAGTGGAATTTCATGAAAAACAAAAACACAAAATTCAGGGAACCATGAAATGCAGGAACATTTGAACTCGTGAAAAGTGGGAACAGGAACGCGTGTGAAAAGCACAGACTCGTGAAAAGTAAGTACACTGAGAAACAGCGAGGTGTTAAAAGCAGGGATTTGTGTGAAAATAACACATGGAAATCAGAGAGACATGTGAAATAAAAGGACACGTTTGAAAAACATGGACAGCTGGAAAAAACAGTGATTCATGACGAGTACAGCGCTAAGTGAAAAGCGGGGACTAATTGGAAAAGGCGGTACACGTGCAAATATCCGAAGGTTTGAATCGCAGCTTTGCTACAGTTTGCGTCCTCAGGAGTCCTGGCACGTGAATTACAAAAACTAGACTCCTGGAGCACTGAGCTTCTTCACAATGGATTTTTCTGTCCTTATTCTTATAAAATATTCAGGTGTTCAGACAAGGACTCGCTCCAGGATTCAATTAAGGTCCATGAGATAGGGACATGTTTCCAGCTGCTATAACCCGTACATCAGCTGAGCCCCGGCCATATTGCAGCGGTGAGGGTCTCTGAAGCCTGCGGCGTCGTCTACACACAGCTACACACACACCTCGTCTGCCGAGACACACTCCAACTATCAGCTCAGCCACATCTGTCAGAACACCCGCAGTTGTTTTCCATTCCACCAACTGCCCCCTTCATCGGCTGTCACTTAGAGCAACGCTCTCGGCGTGTCCGAGTGCGCCGGATCACGGCTTACTAATGTAGTCTGTCTGCTAGAGATGGAAATCCCACATGGGGGGTTTAGTGCGTGACAAGCAGCCGAGTGTGTATCTGTGCTCACTTCACTATAATGCTTATGGTTCACTCGACCCCCTGGCACCGCTGACAATATAATTTATATAGTCCATAACTGTTGTAAATTGCAATACAGTGCACTTTTTCTGACACGTTCATGATTCTAGACTTTGCTCTGGCCATATTCAATCTGACATGCATGTAATGAATACCTTGAACAGAGACTCAAGTTTTCATTTGTATCCAAATTTTTCTTGCATCTGCCAGAAGGTGATGAAAATGTGCACCAAAACTTAGAAATTATTTAATGCACATTAAATGGTATAAACATGGCATGCCAATCTCTTACAGTACATCACTGCTACTTTTATTTAAATGATCATAAAACATTTCATGCAAAAAAATATACTGTTTGCATGTTCGTGTGAGGAACGAGAGCAATAAACATAATTGATCAAAATGTGAATATTATATTGTCATATTGCCCATCCCTGTTTTTAAAGTTTCATCCTCGGGCAATTGAGACATGATTTGACGGCCAAATGTTTATTTTTCTCATGCCGATAGGCAGAATGGTAGATTTTATGACCTCCTGTGTCACAGTGACAGTTATGCTGAAGAGGAAGTCAGATGAGCGTTAGTGTGTTTCCGGCATGAGTGTTGCACCAGGCGCAGATTCACTTCTCATTTTCACTCACAGCTGACATCTCAATCCGCTCATAATCCTCTCTGCTTGTATAGATGTGCTATTCTACTGCAATTCTAATACTACTGCCTAGCAACCAGGTGACCTTTCACCTGCCGAGGATTCCCGCAAGGAGAGCAAAAACTAACGGTAAAGGACACTCCTTCATCTACCCCCCCCCCCCCCCCCCCATACCCCCCTCCCCCTCCCCGACACAACTCAGGTACAAAGTAGCTCACAAGGATGCAGGATTGATTCGTGGTGCATGACTCCGCCCACACGTGGCTCTACAGTATGTGATTGGTCTCCTGAGGGATGACGTCATCCCTCCAGAGCGCTCATTAAAATGCTCCGTCGAGCTGCAGGGTTCTGGGAGGAAAACGAGCTCAGGTAAGAACACGGTGCACGTCTGGTGTGTGCGCTGGTGCAGATCAGGGTGTGTAATGGAATGAAACCATTTTGACAAAAGGAAAAATTGTATTATTGATCTGACACCAAGCGCGTTATCGAAAACTAAAATAAGGTTTTATTCAGTTGATGCAATACAATCATTTATAACATCATGATTTATATTGATATTATACACAATACTGCATAATATATTATTTCCGTATTGATTAATCAAATATATATAAATTATATAAATTATTTATTTATATATATATATATATATATATTTTTTTTTTTTTTACATTATTTTTATGAAATTATATGCAACCCCCATGAAGATTTCAAGATCTTGAAAGAATTTATTTTATTGAAATGATTTACTTTACTTTTATTATTAATAATATACTTATTAACTTAATAATACTTACATATTTATTGACCACTGGAACAGTTTATTTAGCAGTGTTCATTTATGTATTTATTGTTTAAAATATAAGGATAAAGGCTACTTCATACTTCATACAGAGAGAGAGAGAGAGAGAGAGAGAGAGAGAACTATTCCAGTAAGGTTGCCCTCTCTGTCTTAAAATAACAAGTGACTGTTGTTGTTGTTGTTGTTGTTGTTACATAAAAACATTCCATATATGTTATTATATATGTGAATTGCAAGTGAGCCTGAACTTTTCAGAGGTATTACCAGGATATAATTATGTAAATTAATTTTTAATAGACATTTTTATTTATTTACATTTCATCTATTTATTTATTTATTTATTTATCTGTCTATCTATCTATTTATTTATTTAAATAAAAACCACACATACTGTATATATCCTGTCCTCTCTTCCTTTCTTTCCTTACCTGTTAAATCCATAGTGATGGGTCCAGGAGCTTGATCGCACATCAGCGTCAGTCTCGTCACTTGAACATTAGGAATGCTGGGATCTGTGGTAGAAAAAAAAAAGACCATCTGATAATGAATGACTCTTTATCCACTGATCATCAATATTAATGGCTCATAATAAAGGAATGCTCCGATATTCTCTACACGCAGCATATATAGCATGTACAAGTAACACAGACAGGAATTTCCATGTTCCAGTGTTCTGACAAAAATAGAAAAAGCCATAAATCTGTTGAGTCACACATCACTAACATCACCTAACAACAAACATCTAAGGGCAGCTGTTGAATTCAGCTATTTCTTTAACCAGCTTATTCAATTCTTTACTTGAATTTAGAATCTGTGTAATTTTTTCCTTGTAACAGTTTTTTTTTTTTTTTTAGAGGAAATGCTAAAAAATTTAGTTTTGTGTTCATGGTGGCATATGAATTCATCTAAACCTTCAGAAAAGTGTAACGCTGAGCTACATTTGAACAACCTGAGCCACATTTTTACTAGACCTGGAATGCTGTATAAAAGTCATTAAGGATAAAGTCTGTCTCATCCGTTGTTTTCGGTTTAACATCTGAATATTTCATTAGGTTCATAAACAAAAATTTAACTGCCTTCATACTTTATACATTTAAATGTGACATATGCCAGAGATACAGTAAATAGAGTACAGGTAAAAAAAAAAAAAAGACTGGGGTACTCCTTTAATGTTCTCAGAAATCACAGATCAGATTTTGCAGGAATACTGATAAAACAACCAAGCGCACAGGATCTGTAACACACCAGCTCAGTCGCGAGGTCCCTAAACTACTCCATATATTCATCGCACTGTTCAGGCAGCTGAGATAAGACATAAATCGGTTGTGTGTGGAGCACGGAAAGAAAAAAGGGAAGTCATTTATACATGCAGTGTTTTGAAAAAGAGATGCATTTATCATTATGGAGGACACAAGATTGTCTGAGCCTTAAATCAATTTGCATTTCTTTCTTTTTCTTCTGTTGAATTACACAAGGCTGGCAGGAACCGTGGAGTTCTACAAATTTAATACCTGCCCTTCACTCAGACTAATTAACACACACCAGCTCAGTTTCTTCAATAAATCGAACGCAAATCAATTTCCATTATTGTTCTATTTTCATTTCACCATCATTCCACTTTTAGCAAAAGTCGAAACACCCTTGAATCTGGACTGATTCGTTTTTCCGTTTCCAAGTTTCCAGGTTTATTGCTTTAATTTGGCACTTTGTGATGCTCACTTTCCAGCTGTCAGATTATTTCTATGTTTTCTACAGAGACCCGCGGTACGGTTTAGCAAATATACCCTCTAGGAGGTTTAAACCCCTCATAATGAATGTCTCGGCTCACACTAATGCTGCATTATTGATGTGACTGATACTAAGAACCAGACCCTGACGCGCTCATACAAAAAAAGCGCCCAGCATCGGCTACCCGCAATGATTTATTGCTCTGTCACAGTCCATATATTACTCCTAGGAAAATCAAATGACAAAGTAATAGACAGCTAAAAAAAAAAACAGCTGTTGTGAATTCGAAGAGTTGTTGCTTGGATGAGAGCAAACCATGAGTGTTTGAGCTTGATGGTGGCATTTGTTGGACGTTATAGGTTTTTCATACTCGCTAAAATACCCTGAAACAGAAAAGCCCAAAAGACCGATGATCGGCCTTTCTCCAAGTCACCTTTTACGTTAAGTATTTTTAACATCTTTCTTGATGCATTGTCATTGTTTTCTTTTGGTGAGTGGACTTTCGTGTTTATTTGGAATGACTGCCCCCGGCTGGCTTGCTAAAGCTGAAAAAACGCTTTTTAAACACCAGTGCAAAAGTGACAATTTATATTACTTGTCAGATTTTAACTGCTGTCTATAAAATTGCATAAAACCGAGATGAACAATAAGGGGAAACAATTTTTAAAAATCAATAATGAACTATTCGTCTGTATTTCTGTCAAACTCTTCAGACTCTCACAACCGTCTTTCTTGACAACGCCCGTTTTTGTTAAGTCTTTTAAGCTGAACCTTGTTTCCTGTTCACATGCTTATTTTTCTCCAACTGATATGGAACAATCTGCCTCTTATTTGTTTGAGACAAAATTATGTTCTAAGCTAGCCAAGGACAAGATTAAAACCATGTTAACTGGTTGTCTCTCATGCAATTAAAAAGAAATCAGTGCTTATGGAGTCTTCCAGATGATTTTGAATGTGACCTCCTGGCTGGCTCACCAAAAGTGTAGATGTGCTCAAATCTTGGCCCCTTCAGGTTTATTCTAACTTATCTACAAAAATTTCTAAATTAACTTAGACACTATTCATTTCTTCAATTGTATCATGTCAGTTTTCATTAACTATTGTATTACTGCTCCAATTAACCCCAAAATCCCTGGACTGCGGTGTTCAAAGAATTAAATAGAAAATCCAGATTTTTTTTTTTTTTTTTTTTTTTTTGTCTTTGTGCAATATCGCAAAGAGGACATCCTTGGGGCACAACCAAAATGCTCAATCATCATGAGAGGAAAAGACTGATTCAGAAAGGTAGAGCTCAATAGAGCTGATTTGATTTGCTGGATTGGTCATTGTAATAAGCTTTTTCAAAACGAACATGCAAAAACCATCAAACAGAGACAAGCATCACTCATAGGACTATTCCACTAAATAAGCCTTATTTTTAACCTGGCCAAGAATAAACGTGTGAATCATTTATGACTCAGTAACGGTGCTACATAAATGCCTTTGATACACAAGCTACATTTGAGAAAACACACTGTGCACCAATTGATAGCCTGGAAAAATTATGGGGGATTTGATTAAGTGAGATGGATGCATCATGCCAACAAGAATATACAGTTAAAGCATTTATACTATGGTTTCAGGCTATGAATAAAAGCAGTCACTTTATTTTTTTCTTGCAGGAATTGAAATGGAGGACAGCCATCTGCCCACACTCATAATTGCTTATAATAAAAAATAAAAATTCATTTTAGCAAGTGGAAATTCATCCTCTCTCTCTCTCTCTCTCTCTCTCTCTGTATATTTTAGGGACATCTCTCTGCAGAGCAGTACTCCTGCTGTTTTTCTTAAACAGAACATCCACCATCTGATGTGCAGTCAGTACAGACAATGCTGGCTGCCTTCCTCTGTAAAGAACATCACGGCTATTCCATAAATGTAGGCGGTGAACGAGTGATCAGAGAGAGAATGCTAGAGACTGAAAGACAGAAGTGTCAGGGAAGGATTAAGTGAGGCCTGAGATAGAAACAGAAACAGAATGCTTGTTGTATAATAAATTTAAGAGAGCGGGATGAGGGGATAGATGGATGATTTTAGGATGTAATAGATGAATGGATAAAATGTCAATGTCCAGACAAATGGAAGATAATTGGATGAAATGAATGGGAGGATCAATGAATCTATAACAGCAGATATGGCAGGATAGATAGATAGATAGATAGATAGATAGATAGATAGATAGATAGATAGATAGATAGATAGATGCATGGATGGTGACTGGAAAAAGGATGGAAGGATGGATTAATGGATAGATAAACATAAATAAATAAATGCATGCATGGATGGGCAGACTGACTGATGGATGAGTGGATGGATGGATAGATCGGTAGTTAAACATGGATTGATGGATGGATGCATGGATGAATGAAAGGATAAAATTATTATTATACAGATAAATGGAAGGAAATTTGATAAAATAAAGAGAACAATAAATGAGTGCATGTATGTAGAGATCCATGAATGGCTAGATGGGTGCATGAATGGATGGGCAGATGGATGGATGAATGGCTGCTGGAATAGACATTGCTGTATTAATTGACAGATGAATGGAGACAAATTGGATAAAAGGAATGGGGAGATTTATCCATCCATTCATTGAGTAGTTTAGCTATCTTATTATTTATTCAACTGTCCATCCATCCATCCATCCATCCATCCATCCATCCATCTATGCATCTCTGTGACTATATATCAAACTACCCCTTCATCCAGTTGGATGAATGGTTGGACGATTGGGTGTATAGTTGAATAGATAATAGGATGGATCAAAGTATCGATGGATAGATGGGTAAATGGATGGATGGACAGATGGATGTATAGTTGAATGGATGGATGTATAATTAAATATAAGTAAGATATATAACTTAGAGACATAGTCTAATAAAGGTATGGGTAGATATTTGGATAGTTACTGTAGTTGCATAGAGAATTCCACTGAAAGGGTGTGTGGTGGGATGGATGGATGAATGGATAGGATAGATGACTAGATGAATGGATAAGTCCCACCCACCTAACACCACAGGTCCTGATCCCAGCAGAGTCTGCTTGTACTTGTTCAGGCTTTCATCATCCTTATCGAGCTCCTGGATCTCCTGCAGGCTCTTCTGAGCTGGAGGCTGGTAGTTCAGATCACGTTCGTCTTCCTCCTCAGTGACAGGAACTGAGCACTCTTTATCCGCCATGAGGCCTGCAAGAGCAACAACATGTTATTTAACAACAACAACAACAACAACAACAACAACAAACCTAATCGTAATCCTTGACCTGGTCTAGTTCTCCAAACCAAATCAATTTCACTAAACTCACCAATTTCACAGATTCATTGCTGTTAATATCTAAAGCCATCAGTCCTAATTCTTTCAGAGGGACACATTATCCGTCTTTAATAATAACAGATGTTGATTACCATCCAGTCTATTTGGGAGATGATCCGTAAGCAAAAGTGGCCAATGTTTATCTCAGCATCACAGGGACGTAATCATCTCTGGCTTTAATTAATACGCGGTGTGAGAAACAGCTAACTATTACTGCGAACAATCCCCAGCTGCTGCATGTAACGGCTAACAGTGCTGGTAATAATGTTCGGCGATGACGGTTTACATGGCTCTCTAGAGGAAGAGAAGAATGAAGATGCAGCAAACTGCTTCCGGAGTAATGGGGCAGAACAGCGTTCATTTGTCATGTCAATTAACACAAATCTGAGTGTGCAGTTCTGGTGTTCTCAAGAGGTAGCATGGTTTTATTTTAAAAAGTCAGAAGAGGATAACATCGTCAATTAATGAGCATTTTTGAATAGAATTCAGAATATCTATCATATTTTGATTTACAAATTGTGAAAGGTATATATAAAAAAAAAAAATTATGTTCTAATTTCCAAAATAGGGAAAAGGGGGGGGGCCTCCGAGTGGCGCAGTGGTTAAAGTGCTCGCCCTATCATCCGGAGATCGCTAGTTCGAATCCCGGGTGGTGCTGTAACCTCTCGCAGCCGGAGGTCTAGAGAGAGCTGATTGGCCGAGCTCTCTCAGAGGGGAGGGATGAGAGGTACTTAGTGCTCCCACATTAATCACGGCTCTACAGCCAATCAGGGGCGTCTGTGAGCTCGCGCAACGGAGGGAGCGGATAGCGCTGTCCTCCGAGTGTGTTACGCCGCCCCCAACGGTGCGCGAGCGAGCAGTTCGAAAAGATGCGGTCGGCTGGCGTCACGTGGTTCGGAGGAAACACGTGATAGTCTTCGGCCCTCCCGGCTGAGTGGTAGTAGCCTTAATGTGGGAGCCCCCTAGTGACGGGGAGGAATTGGACACGACTAAATTAGGGAGAAAAATCGGGGAAAAATCCAAAAAAAAAAAAAAAAAAAAAAAATAGGGAAAAGGGGGAAAGAATAAAAAAAATTTTAAAAAATCCCATGTCTCCCAAAAAGTCACTATCGATAGGCCACATGAAGACAAACTAAATTGTAGCACTTCAGAAGTTCATAGTGCTTTATAATGCGTATTCAAGCATCACCCCAGAACACTTCTACTGCCCCAGTCTGATATAAGGGTTAAGACATGATGTACAGTAGCAGGCTTACAAATATTCATTGGAATAAAGGATAAACTTTATAAAGAGGCTCTGGATTGATTCTTGAACTCTTGAACATTTTGTGCAAATAATGACCTAAAAACCTGCCTTATAGCACACTTTATAACAGTGGAGGTGATGCTATGCGACAACATATTTATGCACATTTTCTGCCTATAGCACCCAAGACAAGCCCGTGACACCGGGTTATGTGTCTCTTTCCGTGGCTCTAGTTTCATTTCACAATTTATAACATTCTTATGAACGTCTTCGGCAACGCTACGACATTGTTATGTGAGTTGACTGTCATAAGTCCATTATGTGCGACCATCTCTGACTCTAAAGTATTGTGTGCTGTCTATGTATATCGAGGTGCCAAATTTGTGACATTTCCTAAGTAACCCTTATGTAATGAGCAATGATGCATCATAACCTTTACATGACTCAAGACGTTATAATGTAACTCACCTCAGAAAAATATAATAACTCTGCATTGTCTACAGTATATAAATAAAAGAACGATTTTTTTCTTTCCCTGTACATTGGTCAGAACTCACTCTTTCAGTGATGTCTTTACGTTTCATACAGTATGTGAGAACAAGAACCCAAAAGAATTATGTCACAGCATCACGCAAACCTGGCCAGACAGAATTCAATGAAACTCAATGAAGTTAAATCTGCGTCATAATTTACATCAACCTGTTGAGTATAAGGGACTTTATAGACAGCCAATGTCGAGCTTTTGCTCTCAAAGTAGGCGTGGCTATACGCAGTTGGAATAGGACTTTATGTAGGTAAAGTCTTACTATAAAAGCGGAAGAAAAACCAGGAACAGGGAAGTAGAGGGCAGCACGCCTTCAGCAGTTTGGACCTGAATTGACTCTTTTGTCTTGATGATGAAAACAGAAACTTAACCAGAATGAAAAAGGAAATCGGTGCCTGAATCACCACGGTAACCGGAGAAACCACGCCCACTGCTGAACTTCGTCCTTATTCATTTGAATTAAATACAAACATATACTGAAATATATAACGTGGGTGAATATGTGTCATATTCCTTGTTTAGGTGCATGTAATATATAAAAATGATACATAAAATATGCCTAGAAATCCATTTAATAAGGTTAAATATACGTTGAAATATAATCGGTTCATAAGAACAATACATTTGCCAGCATTTAATATTAATTTGACTTAATAAGGTATCATTTCTTCTTCTTCTTCCTCTTCTTTTTTTGCTAAGTGAAAATAATTCCGAAAATATCTCTACTTTTAATGCTTCCTCCTTCCTCTGCGTCCTCAGACGAGAAGGTCTGTCTACATTAAGACCGAGTGAGCGGGAGGAGAAGAACTCGAGCTCGGTAATGCAAAGCCAAATGTAGTAATGGAAGGCCAAGGCTATAAAATATGATCCGCCTCAATCGATACAGGCAGACACGAATCTCATTCTCGACCTCAACTTCCTTCCTCTGGGGTTGATAGCGCTTACAACCTCCTGCACACACACCCACACACACACACACACACACACACACACACACACATACACACATACTGCTGCAGAGTGAAATAAGAAAATTTCAGACCATGTTGCAAAGTATCTTAACTGAAACCAGAGAAGTTAATATACTTTAAGCGAGTGAGGAATTACGCGTGCGTCGTGCTTAAATCGCGCAGAATGTGGAGGTGGCTTGGGTTTTCATTTTTAAAAAGTATAAAAAAGAAAAAAGAAAAAAATATGAAAAGATTAAGACGAAAAACAATCACCCGGGTGGTTTTATTACTGTAACTGAGTTACTTCTGGCACACTGAAGAACGCAAGGGCTTTTTATTCCTCTTACTCGAGGCTAACGTGATTTTTTTTTTAGTAACTAAATAATAACATATCGTAAATGTTTGTCTTTTTATGTTTCAGTGAATGTTGTGGAACATCCGGAAATCAGACTTGCTCCTCTTATCACTTATGTTACAGCAGCTAAAAGTTACAGGTTTACTTCTGTTACAGGGTTTTACAGCCCTGACACTGGAGACTCCTTCCATAAACAGTAAACATCACTTTACATATCAATGATTGTACGTTTTTTTTTTTTTTTTTATTGTTTGTGTATAAAGTCTGATTCACAGGTTGCTATGAATGAACCGTTTCTTTATGCATTGAACTAAACCTGACATTTGGAGCTGCACTACAGTCAGAGGTAAAGCCCCCCCCCCAGAAAACACCTTCTGACCAATCGGAACCCAGAATCCAACAACGATGAGAATTATTTACAATTTGATGTTTAAACGTCCAACAAATAATTTAAAAAAAAAAAAGCAAACTGAAACATATAACATTTCCTATCGATGACTTCCAGCCACTAAGCTCGACCCTAAAGAGGGGATTAAATTAACTTCAAGGGCTTAACATTTGCTCAGGCAAGGCTTTATGATAAAAACAAAACTGTACATAATTAGGCAATTTTCCTAACTATCCATGTGAATAAAAAGGGAAGGAAAAGAAAAAAAAAACGCTTCATGTCTTTTTAAGTAAACCTCTGGGATAATTGGACAGTTTGGAGCAAAGTCAAAAAAACATTTTCCCCCCTCATCGAGCTCCGAACAGGGCACGCTGTCACGAATTACAACACACACAACAGGCTGTGCAAGCTCACAGACAGAAAATGGTCACTTCCTGCAGTGAAAAGATCTTGATGTTGGTATCAGCAGTAACGCTGGACCACAGCGTCGTCCGCTAGTTAGCGCGTGAGCTGTTTAAAGGCTTCCAGAGCAACGTGACTGATGCTAGCAAAACCTGGCACACATACACCACAGCGAACATTAACAACGCATCATCTTTATTAATGAGGAAGTAAAGCAACATAAATTATGCAGGGTCTGCCAAGTTGAATAGCAATGCTAATATAGTCGAGGATCGGCGCCGCATTTTAACTTGGCTCTCTCTGAACGTGCGACCCGCGATCTTCAAAGAGGTTCAGATCAAATAAAAATCTGACACATTTGAGATGATTATGATATACCATTGTCTTTACGGCAGATATTTAAAGAATGCTTTAAGTAACGGCTACGAAACCTGACCGATAAGTAATAATTTTTTTTTTTTTTTTTTTTTTTATGTATTAAATTATAACGTTGAGAGACGGCGAAGTGAAATCATTTGCACACTCTGGAATAACAGCGCTGCAGAGATTCATGTTGCATTCGGCCAAAACACAGTATTGGTGTTAATTTTTTTTTAAAAATTTCATGTTTGTTTCTAAAGTTTCTGAAGTTTATGCAACATGGAAGTGACCAATCTTGCTTCCCTTAAAATTTCAAGTCGTTTAGGCGAGATGATTTTATATGTGCCTCAAATTTTATTTCTTTTTTTTTTTTAAACAATAATTATTTCAAATGCAACTTTTTCACATTTCTTTATGAGTATTGATACTAAAATTGGTGTAAGCTTCTCAAAGCATATGACCTGTAAAAATGTTTACTTACATTAAAGCATTCCATGCAAAAAATCTGTAGTGTCCGTAACCATGTCAGATTCATGTTGCAATATCGTAACAATTTTGCCCTTTAGAATTACAAGTCGTGTATCATAAGTTTGCACCTGCATGTTTTCTATGTAAATGACTTCAACACAAAGGCAGGTATTGCATTTGCGTGAACCAATTTACGTTTTTGTCTTGATGTTAGAGCTGTGATGTCAGGTTTATATTACCTCATATTACTTGGTGCAAATTTACAGCGCCCATAGTGAACGTGCACATTTAGCGTCAAACTCATCGCAGCCAACTGGAAGAATGATCGCACCCATAAATATAATTCAACATGACGATCCAACACGTGCAGTCAGTCTGTCCACTAACCGCGAGCACAACGTCAGCTGTGAATTAAGGAGTCTTCGATTTTCTTTGTTGCTGAAGCCGGAATTCTTTGGCGCAAAACTGCACACATTTGTGGTCCAGAGTTCTGAGTCGCGGAATACAAAGTCTTTTACAGAGTAAAAGTCTAAACGTGTGCACTTCCTGTAAAGGAAAGGATGATGCTTGGACACTGGATGAAGCAATACGCCCAATTAAACCCCGACATCTGATATCGTATCAAGTGCTACGGCACGACTGCATTTCCCGTCCAGGACAGGATTCTCTTCAGCTCCAGCGATCCATCAGATCGGCTAAACATTTCTATACAGTCCTGCATCATTAATGAATGAAGCATTCTCGACTGCTTGGGCACTGTAGCGTTTCACCGACCGTCAGGCAGCGAGAGAAGAAAACCCGCTTGGAGGAAACCCCGATCACTTCTTTGCCAGTCTGTATTTGTGGAACGACTTCAGCTTGACACGTTTTGACGGAGAATGGATTCCGTAACACTGAGCAGAAATATCGGAGCAACTCCAGGATCGAAGGTGAGGAGTGTTTATCAGATTAAATGGCGCTGTCAGACCGTACGCTTATGCCACATTCCCCTAAGGGTGCGAGAACTCGCCGTCTTTTCAAGCTCCCTTCCCTTCCGACACACAATTTAATTGATTCAGTCTCCTGAACGCGTGTCAGGCTTCAGCGGCTCGGTCATCCATCAACGGTTATGTGACCGAGCGCAGGGTCGGTGTTTCGGTGGGAATCGCCCTTCTGCCACCTGCAGCGCTGCTCTTCCACATACACACTTGCGCTTCTGGTCTAACAGACAGCCAAACACACGGCCACTTACACGCTAACGCATGCATGCGGTGAATTTTTTTTTTTATTTATTAATTTTTTTTTTTTTTGGCGCATCATTACCTCCCACACAGACACAGCAGGCATAAAAAACGAGACCAGGAACAGAGACAGACAGACAGACGAGGGAGAGATATCTAATGATACAAGTCTGAATCCCAGCTTTTAGAGCCTGCAGGAGAAGCTCTGCAGAGCAAGATTACATCTGATCAAACATGTGATTACAGGCGAGCAAGAGGCATGACGATGATGTCACCGGCTGCTGCCAGATCAATAAACTCAATCGATCAGGACACTTTTGCTTGCCTTAACCACTTTTTGAAAGGAAAAGGGAAGGCTCTCGATACACTTTGATCAAATCGTGCCACTACTTTTTTCTTTTTCTTTTTTTTTCTTTTTATCTCCATCCAGGTCATCGGAGAAAACAGGTGTGACCGCGGGCCACAAGGTGCGCGGCTAATGTTTAATTGGGTATTCTCACGCTTACTCAAAAAGAGATGATCAGAAATGGAGAGATGCTCACCTCTGTAACACACAGTTAACCAGAGCAGCTCGAGAAACTGTCCACCAAACTCGCAGACGTCCAAGCCCAACATCTCGCCGACGGTCGTCTCGCAAACACGAGAGCAAGAAAAGTGGAGAAAAGTGATCGAGAAAGAATGCAACAAAAAAAAAGAAAAAAAAAAGAAGAAGAATCAAGCGAGCATCCCTGGGTAGTGGCACTCAACCTGAGCGTGAGAGATTCCTTGCTTTGGGTGTGGAGGAGAAAGAGAGAGAGAGAGAGAGAGAGAGAGAGACAGAGAGACAGAGAGAAAAGAAAGAGGAAAAGACGAGCAAGACAGGATAAAAAGATGCACAGATACACTAATGATCTGCTCGGTTGGTTAGACAGGAGGAAAGCAGACAGCAAACGCGCGAACGCTATTCCCGTCTGCAGACTCTATCGATTCACCGGCAAACCCTCCGCCACATCACTCATTAGACTGCGATGATCTCATCCTTTTTCTCTCCCTCCCTCCCTTTCTCTCTCTCTCTCTCTCTCTCTCTCTCTCTCTCTCTCACACACACACACACACACCACACTCCTCCTCTCCCTGACATTCTTTAGCCCCAGGTCTGCTCCACCCTGCCTGCACATCTCTATTCTCCACAGCCTCTGCTTGCCATCTGCATTTTCTCATATTCGTATGGTACGTCCTCTCATCCGTCCATGTCTCCGTTCATGCTATCCTTAACCATTTTTTATTTCTTTGCATGTTTCCATTTCCAGTTTCCTTTTTTTTTTTCTTTCTCTTTTGCCAACCCAGGTCTCCCTTTCCTCCCTCCATCTCATTCTCTCTCTCTATATATGTATATATATATATATTTATCTCTGCATCTCTCTCTTCCTCCCTGAGGCACTTTGCGGAATATGAATTGACTTCTTCTTCTTATTCCCTTTCTTCTTCTTCTTCTTCTT